>OZ024795.1:12721177-12877210 GCA_964017045.1 Omphiscola glabra
CTACTGAAAAATCACATTAGAAAATGGCATCAGCGGGCCGTCAAGCTGAAAGCTCCTTAAGCAATCCCCAAAGCACCTTCTAAGTCCGAGTACGGGCCGCGAAGCGGTACTTTGGAGATGTCCCTTTGCCAGGACTGCCCCAACCCGAGTCGGCTCGATCGCGTTCCGCTGGGGGCCATCCCAACCTAATGACACCTGGTCTGTCCGACACTGTGCATACACAGTGCACGCGATCGACTTTCGTAAGAGTCGGGTTGGTAAATGTACGTCCTAATATCTTCCCCACCCGTCCTGGAGAAAGTCAGACGCCCTTTAAGAGGGGTTCTACAATGGGTTTCCACCCCGCAACTAGTTTGCGAAGTAGATGGACGAGACGGTTGCTTAGGAGCAGCTTTCTCAGGGCTGAGTATCTAGAATCATCAGCCAGCCACTACAACCTCAGCCTCTCGCCTCATATCTATTAATGGCAACTTGTAATCATGATCAATACCCTGTCTCTGCCTTTTCCTCCAACTGTGAAGTCAAAGCTACTGAAATGTCACATTAGAAAATGGTGTCAGCGGGACGTCGAGCTAAAAGTTCCTTATGCCCTTGTCAAAGCACCACCCCCCCCCCCCCCAACAAAGCCCGAAAATCGGGCCGCGAAGCGGCACGTTGGATATGTCCCTTTTCCAATCAAGGCTACTACTTAAGTTGAATATTGCCTTGGTCATTTTAAAAAGGAACATTATGTGGGTACATTTAATGATGTTTCAATAATATTTGGATTAAAATATATCTCAATGAAAAAGTCCTTTAAAAAGCTTCTTTAACATGTGATGTCTTCAATGAAAACAGTCTTTAAGAGATTCGAAGAGGAAGACCATATAGTGTAACATCTTACATTTAAGTAAAAGTTTAGGCCAGAGTTCCACACCTATCTCCCCCACACGAGACTTTCTTACCTTTCTCAGCCTCCAGTCTTTCCCTTTTGACCTGTATTTAATGTCTGGTCTACTTATTTTCTAGGATACTACATTTCAGCTAAGTCTCATTTTTATTTAAGTCTGTTTCTCCTCTTGCTTGTTCGCTGATGAAGGCATCTTGCCGAAACGTTCTTCGTTTGTTTTTTGTGCGTTCTTTTATTTTTCAGGTTTTCTCATAGTTTGTTTCATTTGATATGTTCAACACGTGTTCTGCGAGGGAATACTATAGAAATACCGCACATCTCTTGGATAAACAGTGGGTAACAGTGCCGCGCAGGACAAACCATCGTGTGAAAATATGACATTCGTTCGTCCCGAGACCTAATGGCGTCAAGGCGTGCAGTAATTATGTGCTTGGCATGTGAATTCCATTCATTACCCGCTTCCATGTTATCCAACGTCACCCGCACTCTTATTTTCCAATAACAACCTTTTAAAAAAAAATGTTCGATTCGTCTTTATATTAAATACTTTAACTTTGTTGATGGCTTGTCGGCCGGGTGGCAAACAATAATATTCGGACGGCAAATTGACCCACTTTCCACAAACTATCGAGCTGAACATGGCACATAGGCTCCTTGCCGATGACTACACATTCTATCAAATGTTCAACCCCACTCCCCACCCCATCCCCTCTGTCAAAATTTTTTATTTTTTCCTGATTTTCCAAGGGATTGTGAAGGCAAATTCCCGACAACTGCGCTAAATGAGATTCCCGACAACTGCGCTAAATGAGATTCTTCAAATAAAAGATCGCATGTTCGTTTGGTGCGTAAAATATTTTTTTCTGAAATAGTTGATTAAATTAATCTCCTGTGTAAAAGCGGGTGGGTCATTCGAATATAAATATAGCTCAGCGGAGTGAAAAAGATGTGTGGTTGCGAGCCTTGGAGTGTGGGGGGGACTAATTGGGATTCTTATAAAGTTCGTTACTAGTATGCATGTTTTAATAAATGTCCCCCCCCAACCCCTAATGCTCTATATTACATTTATTACATATTAATTTATTAGGGATTGTTACGAACAAAGGTTGCTTTTAGGGCTTGTTTAAATAAATCCTTTACATTAACTTCGCCTTTGTTCGTGGGTGGCTGGGTAGTTGGCAAGACCTTCGGACGACTAATTGACCCACTTCCCGTCAACCGATGGAGCTGAAACGTGGCACTCCTTACATTCTAACAAATTTTTCCTGGTTTTCAATGAGGGGAAATATGATTCCACCGATTTCACGAAATAAAATTCCCGATAACTGCGCTAAATGAGATTCTTAAAAAAATATATCACCAGTGCATTTTGTGCGTATTTTTATTTTTTTTCCTGAAAAAGTTTGCGAAATAAATCTGCGGTGTAAAGCCGAGTGGGTCATTTTTATATAGTTCAGGGGCGTTGAAACAATGTGCGGTTCGAGCCTCGGGGTCTTTTGGGGGAGCACTAAACGGGATTCTTATAATGCACGTTATTTGTATGCATTTGTTTTTTCAAATTTTAAGCCCTCTCTCCAGTTCTATACATTTCATTTTTACGACGGGTTTTTACTAAAAAATCTTGTTGTAATGGTTATTTCATTTATATCTAACAACACAGTGTTTATTTATGTTTTTCAAATCCTTCGCAAATATTGCCGGATATGTTTCTAGGTTTAGTGCATTCTTTATACAAGTGATGTCAGAGTGCGCCAAGTTTTCTCCCCTCTTCAGAATACTGCCAACATATTGAGTATCGATTTATGAGTAGAAGTTAAAATAATTTAGCTGTTTACAAAACTGTTAAACTATTCTGGGCATAAAGATGTGAGGAAATATGTGTATGCAATTTGAACGAAGTTGTTTTTGTATTATTTTTTTTATGAGACATACAATAACAATTGCATACATTTAAATTCAGCATTGGTTGACCGCAGGTCATCCTATTATGTTTATATTTTGTATATGTCACGGTGTAAGAATACCTGCGCGTCTGTGTAGTGCCTGAATGCGCATCGGACTATAAGCGTAGTGATACGAAAGGCAAAGTGAGGAGTACGGTAGCGTGGTAGTAAGTATTGTGCAGGTAGTCGGTTGGTCAGTAGAGCAGGGGAAAGCGAGTTGGCAGGACGCTGACCGGATCAGTGGACCAGTGTTATTGTTAGTTGGTGTTAGTAGGGGTAGTAGTAAATAGTAATGTTGTGATCCATGTAGTATGTGTGGTTCTTTGGCTAAGCTTGTTAGCAGAACCCACATTACTAAAGTGAGAACTTATTAGATTAGAGAGTAGTGAAATAAAAGTTTAGAACTATTAACTAAAAAGAACTGTTAGACTCTTGTGTCCAGTGTTTGTGTACAGTGACAGTGTGTTTAAATATCATAACCCCTAGACAACGGAGTCACACACACACAAAATAATTCGCGACAGTATACACACAGTGTATTACTGAAAAACATGTTTCTTCTTGAATTAATCGATTTTGTGTTTTTGAGTCAACATTCGAGAAAATAATACGATTTAAATCTTAATGTCTGCACCTCAAACGTTCAATCTGTAAGTAGTGCGGTAACTACAACCCTGTTTGGAAATATAAGTAACTGAGGGAAAGTGAAGCATCACCCAGTTGCTGTCCTTGAACTATCACAGATTTCCCAATCTCTTACTGATTAGGGATAATAATCGCACTCCATTTCTTTACACGACGGTTTACCGGGAAGAGCGTTCCAAAGATATATTACAAAGATGAAATTCCACTTCTTATATTTCTTTATGGCTTATGGGAAGCTTTGATAGTTTAATAGATTCAAATAAATAGAGTGAAGTATACACGTTTTTGTGGTATACAATTTATGAGAAGAGTAAATGTTTTAGAAGATTAAAATCTTTCGCCTGTTGAAGCAATAGATTCGACACTGGTCGGGCAAGTGTCGTAGCTGTTGTGCTGAGTCATCTCGGAGTAAAACGTGATTTAAGGCTTTAATTTTACTAGATATAGTACGGTACCACGAACTTAATACTATGGCTTTAATCTTACTAGATTAAGTAAGGTACCACAAACTTAATACTTTTGGTTTAATCGTACAGTACGGTTTTACACAAAACGTTTATTAACACACACAAAATCAAATAAAGCCATTTCTTCTGCAAAGAACAGCTTAAGTAAAATATGAAATAATTGTTTTTTTTAATGATACCCGCCTATTATGCAATATTTCAAAATGAAAAACCTGGCTAACCATCGAAGAAATCTTGGCTCCCGCATTTCTCACATACACTAATATCGTCCCGACCAATTATCTATTTTATGAAGCTTAATCTGACTTTGCTTGTATCTGTATATGTTTAATCTATGTATTTTAATAAGTTACTTCAATCAAAGAATACCAAACAATGAATCTCAACCAAATTGCTGAGCTTGCCATGCAATCAGACTTGCACTTTGTTCCTGGAACGTTTGGTCAAAATACCTTTATCATAAAAGCTGAAATAAGAAAAATATCTCATATAAATTTGGCTTCCGGTGTGTCTTGTTAGCACTTCGAATCCGCTCCAAACTCCAAATGTTTCTATTAACAGTATTGAATGATAAAAAAAAGTCTGTCTCGCAGCGAGCTTCTTGCTTGATGGTTGAGCTCCGGTAAATTGTTTGCTTTTTTTAAAGAAAATAATTTCTCTTTTTTATAAAATGCGACTGTTGTTGTTTTTTTTTTCCTTTTAGGGGGTTATTTCATAACACAAATTATTGACGATGGCAACGCAGCCTCACTAGTGCATAAGGCAGTAGATTTTAATGCCTATTATAGAAAAGGAGAAGTTAACTAGTTTTTCATGACACTTGACGTTTCCCCTTGGATTAGTAGATCATGATAACACTTGAATGTATGTTTTATAAAAATATAATACATTTATTTTCTCTGCCCAGCTTGAATTTTAACTAAAATTGGTTTGGCCTCAAATTCAATGTTTTCAAGAGTTATTTTAAAAAAAAAATGGAAACTTTCGAGTAGAAAATTAAACAATTTCATTGGCTCTTTAGAAAAGGTCAGGGCCCTAGATACACGTGTCCGTTGATAAACTTTAGAAGTTTTTAACCCGGGCTACGCCGGGTACATTGGCTAGTTAAATATACTTTTTTGTTCTTTTGTCCACAAGCCAAAAATTACAAATCTTTTATCGTTGTAGGTTTTGATCACAAGGCATCGTTACTCTTATTGCTCAATAGTTTTATTATTTTGTTAATAGCAAAGACAAGTGTGTCAACCTGTTCCGTATCTCTTTCACGTGAAACCTTTTTTTCTTGGGCCGTGTTACCAAATACATTTCTTGCTGTCTGCTGACTTTCATTGCAACAACATAACGATGATATGGTCTAATTTTTTTCCTTCTATTTTCAGGTTGTGAAATGGCGCCTATCTAACAATGGAGAATGATGAGAGTGCAGTGTGTTTCGATACAATCGTCTGCCAAAGCGGCCAGTTCGGCTTTTTCCAGAAAAGGCTTTTCATCATCAACACACTTATACAGGTCAACAACATACTTTCAATAGTTTGATTGGAATGTCGGTCGATAAGCTGGCGGATGTGTACTTAAAAATAGTTCTATAGAACCAAACTATGGAGTAGAAGAAGACAGTATTCTAAAATTTATTATTTCGACCACAGTTTCGTGTCAGCTATATCGTTGACAATGTACTTAAAAATAGTTCCATAGAACCAAGCTATGGAGTAGAAGAAGACAGTATTCTAAAACTTCGTATTTCGTCCACAGTTTCGTGTCAGCTATATCGTTGACAATGTACTTAAAAATAGTTCCATAGAACCAAGCTATGGAGTAGAAGAAGACAGTATTCTAAAACTTCGTATTTCGACCACAGTTTCGTGTCAGCTATATCGTTGACAATGTACTTAAAAATAGTTCCATAGAACCAAGCTATGGAGTAGAAGAAGACAGTATTCTAAAACTTCTTATTTCGACCACAGTTTCTTGACAGCTAAATCACCACACCGTACTTTTCGATGCTAGTAACAGTGCTGACCCCTGATCCGTCAAAAAATTATTTTTTTAGTATAAATTTGTTAAGTATTGATGTCTTAACGTATTGCTATTCCAGACAATTTGTAAAAATGCCAAGCTTCTTAAAATGAGCTATTCTTCGATGACATGTTAGCTCTATTATTATCCTATCAATGCATTAATTATTAATTTTAACAAAATAAACACTAGAAACAAATATAAGAATTAAATGGAAATATGTATCAGAGAACTAAAAAAAATAATTGTTTTTAAATAGATCATTGTCGTTGTGTGGCACTTATGTAATTAAGTCAACATTAGCCAATGTCTTCCAATGTTTGAACTCAGGAAACATTCATCACAAACATATTTCGGGTTAAAACACAGTGTGAAATCTAAGTTAATTTTTTAAATAGCATCCCGGATTTACTCTTGCTGTTATAAGTTAACTGTAAGAATATAAGAAGACATCCACACTTTTAAGCAAGCCCAAGCCGAAGGGGCTTCTGATTTAGGACTCCTCTGGTGATGGTTTCTCTTGTGGCGGCTTACCTCCAGCAAGAATAAATGCCTTTCATTTATTTCAAGGCAACGATACATTTATTTACCCAGCTCGGTGTATGTACCATCTACTATATAAATGAAACAGTACTATATTAGGAAAAATTTACTATATAAATGCAGCAGTTACTATATAAATCGATTAGTTACTATTTAAATAAATACGTTGCTATATAAATAAAAAAAGTTACTATATTATTGAAACAGTTACTGTATAAATCAAATAGTTACTATATAAATAAAAAAGTTAATATATAAATTAAAAATTACTATACATATATCACAAGATTACTATGTAAATTAAAAAAAGTTACAATATAAATCAAAAGTTACAATATAAATCAAAAGTTACTATATATATATATATCAAAAAGTTCATGTATTCATGTAGGAACATTGATTATTGTTAGGTAATTTTTTTCCTCATTGCGAGTTGGAGCGTCGTTGGCAAGTGCTCATTTGACGCCATACATCCTAAAATAACCTGAATATAGCGCCTCACCTGTTCAACAACGGTAGCAGAGAGCGGTTATAGCCTTGGCCGGTAGCACAGTGATACTCTAAAGTGCCGCTATAAAACCATTACCTCGGAGATAGCGACGATATTGCCTGTGACACAATACAAACATCCGACATCTGGCGATTGTTGAACTATCCCGCTGAGGAATTCCAGGGCTTCGCTCTTCCAATGAATGTCTTTCAACAACAGCATACCGATTAAAAACCTTTCTTCGAAAGTGCTGAATCTAAAAAAAAAACATTACATCATTTCATTTTTAATTGCATGGTTGATAATAGTTAGCCTTGATATTAAACAGAAATATATTTAATCAGCAGTTCACTTAACTCAACCCTTGAGCTAGACCAGGGGTGGGCAAACTACGGCCCGCGGGCCACATGCGGCCCGGCAACTGATATTATGTGGCCCTCGAAGGCATTAAGACATTTTTTTTTAAAAATTACTTAGGTTTTAAGTTATTTTGTTGAATTTTACAGAATTTCATGTACTGTACCGTTATGATTGTTTTAACAATGTTTGATCAACTTTCTAATTCTCTATTTTTTTAAAACAGTCCTTGACTTTTGTCATGTAAGGCTAAAAAGCGAATTTACCGATTTTAACATAGAGAAATGTTTATCGGCATAAAATTGGACATAATATACATCCGCCCCCCCCCCCCCACAATAGCCATTACATTTGTCAATGTGGCACGCCGCACAAAAAGTTTGCCCACCCCTGAGCTAGACAATAAACCAATGTCAATGATAGTTTTCTTCTAATTAAAAAAAAAATGACTAATCCACTCGAAGTTCACTAACGCCACGTAATGTTATTAGCACTTACTTAAAAATGCATAATACCCAGTTTTCTAACACATGCATAGTCCACCAAAACAATTTTCTCCACGAATAAGACGGATGCGCAGGAAAGTAAAAAAAAATATTTATGAAAAAAAAAAGATGCTGAATATTTCACGAGCCATGCCCGAATATGCCGATAAAATCCCCCCCCCCAGCCCCACCCCCCCCACCCCACAAGGTAGCCGATGGACATAGTTTTGTCTCGTTCCGTCCATAAACCCCAAATACCGTCTTGTGGCTCTAGGAATAAAGCATTCCAATTAACGACGTGGGCCTGCGCAAACACGGGAATCTCAGCCGAATCCTAGAGAGGCTGTGAGCAGGACAAGAGCAGGACCACGAGCAGGACAAGAGCAGGGCCAATAAGAATGAAATCGACAAACGTGTTTGCCAGGGTGCCCCACAACCCCTCCCCTTTAGTATTCTCCCGTTTGTCATGTTGATACGTTATCTCTGATCAATCTGTCTTTTGTATGTTACTTATTACTTTAATACGGGGGGAAAGCGCAATGAACAGACAATTGTAAAAAAATATTCTAATCATAATTGAGAGAAGGTAAAATGGGCTAATGAGCTTTTAGGATATTTGAAAAAAAAAAATATTCTGAAACAATATTTTGTGAGTTAAATAAGGCATTAGACTGTTTTGCTCTGTCACGTTAAGAACTTCAAATATCTCCTCTAAAAGAACACACATGTTCGATGAATCGAATTGTATGGGTAAAATATAGAGACATAATACATCATAAATAAATATAGACATAATCATAAGAGCAGAGAAATCGACATACGGATTGAATAATGGATGTGTAAACACACCAAACACACAGATACTCAGAACACAGAGAACCCCCCCAAATACACACATACATTCATACACCCCCCAAATACACACATACATACATATATACATACATACATACATACATAAATACATACAGATATACATACGTACGTGCACACATACTAATTGAACTGATATACTTTACAGAGTGCCTGTATATCAGTCATTGTTTACACATGCACGTGCATGCCGGAAGTAGACGAGCTGGAGAATGATGGCTGCGGCGACGCTTCCGGTTCAAACTTCGTCGTTTCGAACAACGGGTACCATTACAATGACGTCAGTTCCGTTTCCGGCGGCAATAGTACACAAGAAGCCAGTGAGCGATTCATTACGTCAAGTGCATATCCCTCAGCTATAAATGCATCTTTAGACTTTTTACTTCACAATTTTACATCAATACTTCCAACTCTAGCAACTACAACTACCTCTCTAGGAGATGCCCTAGGCAAGTTCACCTTCCAGGAGAATACAACTCTGGATTATCTTCTAGATCTGGTGACCAACCTAACGATTCTATCGAGATCTCTAAGCAATTCTTCCATGGAGCTTCTCACAGACTCAGCACTACAACATTCTACGACTCCAGTCTCTACCTTAGACTCCTTCCTGGAGGCGCTTCTGCCTAAAAATAATCCATCTCCCACTAGTGCGTCGTTGGATAATTATGTTCCTTCTGTGTTTGAAAGCTTTGAGAACTTGACGAGTCGTCTAAGGGAGAATGTGACATGGTACAGGAGCAGTACAAACGGTGCCACCGCTGCCTTATCGCTTCAGGATATACAACTTAACCTTAACGGGGCTACTCAAAGGGTAGACACCACAGATTCATTCAGAAACTGGACGGAAGTGCAAAGAACGGATTTAAATTTTGTGAACTTCACACCTCCAGCGATATCCCCGAATTTGTGCAATAGACCTTTTATACTTTTACGTACGGACTTAAGGAAAACACAGGTAAGTGTCTATTTTATCTACGGACTTAAGGAAAACAAAGTTAAATGTCTATTTTATGTTGTCTAATACAATTTTAAAGTAAAATATGTAACGAAAAATTGTTAATGTGTAACTTAAGACGTGTGCGCCAATTCATAAGATGCGCACACAGCAACAAAAGCGGCGTACTTGAAAATCTGTAAGAATCGATCCGGATTGTCTATTAAAATTGAAAAGCATCAAGTAAATACCAATTATTAATATTTTTTATTTTAGCTGATTATGTATTTAATTTTATCAAAGTTTTGACTGGGTCTTTCAGTGTGCGTCATAGAAGAAAAGAATATTTCATTGGGGTGGGGGGACGCAGTAATAATACATCAATTACAAAGGTCATGGCCATAAGTTTTAGAGACTTGCCGTGAGATTCACATGCCCCCAGCCAGGCTTAAAGTCTGGTTCTCAGGACAAATGTAATGATTAAAGCTGAAGAAACACTTATAAGATAATGTGCAAAGTTACCATACTATAAGCGACTGAATTACTTAAGACACTGTTTCTATAAACGTAAGCCAATACGTCTTAGTTCACCTCCAATCCATTTACAAACTATAAATGGTTTATTTCTTTTAGAAAACGTGTTTTTGATTATACTGAAGCTTAACTTAATATACTCGAACTCATCTCAGGCGCATTTCCCGTGTTAAAGGCGTTGTTGTTGTTGTTTTGGGGGGAGGAGGTCAAGGGGGTAGGTGGGTGGGGAAAGAGAGCAAGAACATGTATGCAGTTTACTCCGCAAATGGGTAGAACACTCCTAGTTCGTATTTTTAAGAGTTGAGTTCCCTTTGAATGTGTTGAGCGTAATTCGGTTATGATAAATTACTATGTCTGTTGCCCTGGACCCCCAATAAGTTATTCCTATACCCACACTTTTGTTTTTTTTATTTGTATAATATTGACGTGCGTAGGTAAGGTATTATAAAGAGATAAAGTTGCACATAGTAGAAGCTCACCTCTGATAACAGCTGACACCTGAAGGGACCCGACATCGTGACGTTGATCGTTTCTTTGAGGTGTAATACCACAAAAATCAGCAACAGGACTATTTAGAAAAAATTTGAGAGCCAAATATCTTTTTAAGAATCTATCAAGAACCATATTTTTCGGAGTCAACCCTGATTTGTGGCCGTCTGGCCGAGCCGCACTCAGGTTGTTAAAGAGCCGCATGCAGCTCGCGAGCCGTGATTAGCCGACAACAGTGTTAGTGAAAACCAGCCCAATTTTGTTTGCTAGAATTGTGATCGCCGTAAAATAAAATGAAATATGACGAAACAAAAAAGCGCTTGTGGTATTTTGGAATATATATATGTATGAGCTATACTGACATAACGCCAAAGAGCCGATAATATTTTGATACGTTCGGACTATTAAAAACAATAACAGTTATTTTCTATTATTTTATGGAAATCGAATAAATTTACATGCGCCAAAAAATATTATATTTACTCTTTTATTTTAGCAAAATGTCACGTATTATTATAATAAATTACAAAAATATTTAAAGAAACAACTAAGGAACTATCTTAAGCATTTTATATGCGTTTGAAAGTTATGAAAAAAAAATAATACAACAATTATGATCAAAGAATTACACAGTAATCATATTTATCGGGAAAACCTAAACATCAGTTGCTTTTAGTGCGTTCTTTAGAGCGTTGACAATAATGCGAAATAAAAATAAAATTAATTAGTTCTAAATCATCAGGCAAATGACGTCATAGTGCGAATCGCCTATTTAGCCAAAGCTAAAAGTTCTCTGATTTAATAAAAGAGCGTGCCAAACTGATAATGTATACTTCTCTTCTTAAAAGTAAAATTAATAAATAGAATTGATTGCTTTTAAATTGCTAAACTTAAATACAAATTTAGCTTCGTATTTTTAACATTTAATAAGTTTTTACTGTTTATTCATTCCAAAAATAAACTTTTACGAAATATATAAATTAGTAAAAACTCTACATTTAAAAATAATTTTAATAAGAATATGCAGTTTAATTAGATTGTTGCAGGAAAACTTATCACTCATCTAAATAAGAACAAAGCATATTAAAGGCTACAAAAATTCATTTTGCGTAAGTAAGGGGGTTACAATCAAGGAGATGATTTTTTTTAAAACTCTGTGTGGGGGTGGGGGGATTAATACGATATATTCATTTTGCACAATGCAGCACAAGACTAGCCTCAGAATGAATTTGATAAATAATGAACCTTTTTCGATACATATATATCGGTGGTAGGAAAATGAGTTTTTACATTTTTACTTGGATAAAAATATCTTTCAAACCAATGACATTGCAGTTGTAAAAAATAGATGCTACATTCTCAATTTACGTATGAACATATGTTTAACAATTGAGAAAATCAATGACGTTAGCAAAACGTAAATACATTTATACAGTTATACCCATGAATATCAAAACACAATCATTTTACAACAGTTAAAATTTAATTTTTAAAATAGAGATTTAATTAGATAGATAGTTAAACAGAAAGACAGACAGATAGACAGACAAATAGACTGATAGATGATAAATGGATATGTAGATAGATACATAGACCGATGGATGGATGGATGGATGAATGGATGGAGGAAAAGATGGATGGATGTAAGGGTGGGTGGGTGGGTGAGTGGATGAATGGATGGATAGATAGATAGGTAGAAAGATAGGTAGCTAGGTCTGTAGGTAGGTAGGTAAATAAATACATAAATAATTAGGTAGGTAGATAGATATATGGGTAGATAGATGGGTAGATATATAGTAGATAGAAAGGTAGATAGAAAGGTAGGTATGTTGGTAGGTAGGTAGATATGTAGGTAGGTAGGTGAGTAGATGGGCAGGTAGGTAGGTGGACAGGTAAGTAGGTGGGTAGGTAGGTGGGTGGGTACGTGGGTTGGTAGGTAGGTAGGTAGTTTGGTAGCTGGGCAAGTAGGTAGGTACGTGGGTAGGTGGGAATATAGGTAGGTAGGTAGGTGGGTAGGTAGGTAAGTATGTGCGTAGGTGGGCAGACAGGTAGTTGGTAGATAGGTACAAAAATAGATAGATAGACAGACAGACAAACAGACATGCAGACTGACAAGCAGACATAAGACAGACAGAGAGACAGAGAGATAAAACAGAGACAGGCAGGCAGAGAGACAGACAGAGACAGACAAAGAGACAGACAGAGAGACATACAAAGAGACAGACAGAGAGATACAGAGAGAGACAGAGAGAAAGACAGATAGACAGACAGAGAGACAGACAGAGAGACAGACAGAGAGACAGACAGAGACAGACAGGCAGACATAAAGACAGAGAGACAGGCAGAGAGACAGAGAGATAAAAGAGAGACAGACAGGCAGAGAGACAGACAGAGAGACAGACAAAGAGACAGACAGAGAGACAGACAAAGAGAAAGACAGAGAGACATACAAAGAGACAGACAGAGAGACATATAAAGAGACAGACAGAGAGATAAAGAGAGACAGAGAGAGACAGAGAGAAAGACAGAGAGACAGACAGAGAGACAGACAGAGAGACAGAAAGAGAGACAGGCAGAGACACAGACAGAGACAGACAGACTGACAGGCAGACATAAAGACAGAGAGACAGACAGAGAGACATAGAGATAAAAGAGAGACAAACAGGCAGAGAGACAGACAGAGAGACAGACAAAGAGACAGACAGAAGGACAGACAGAGAGACAGACAGAGAGATAAAGAGAGACAGAGAGAGACAGAGAGAAAGACAGAGAGACAGACAGAGAGACAGACAGAGAGACAGACAGAGAGACAGGCAGAGAGACAGACAGAGACAGACAGACTGACAGGCAGACATAAAGACAGAGAGACAGACAGAGAGACATAGAGATAAAAGAGAGACAAACAGGCAGAGAGACAGACAGAGAGACAGACAAAGAGAAAGACAGAGAGACATACAAAGAGACAGACAGAAGGACAGACAGAGAGACAGACAGAGAGACATATAAAGAGACAGACAGAGAGACATATAAAGAGACAGACAGAGAGATACAGAGAGACAGAGAGAGACAGAGGGAAAGACAGAGAGACAGACAGAGAGATAGACTGAGAGACAGACAGAGACAGACAGAGAGACAGACAGAGAGACAGTCAGAGAGACAGACATATAGAGAAACAGAGAGAAAGAGAGACAGATAGAGAGACAGACAGAGAGACAGGCAGAGATACAGTCAGAGAGACAGACAGGGAGACAGTAAGACCTGGAGAAAGGCGGGGAGACAGAGAGACAGACATAGAAACAAACAGAGAGACATCTAGAGAGACAAAGAGATAGACCGAGAGACAGAAAGACAGACAGAGAGAAGGACAGACAGACAGAGATACGGACAGACAGACAGAGATACAAAGATACGGGCACAGAGACATAGAGACAAACAGTGAGACAGGGAGACAGACAGAGCGACAGACAGAGCGACAGACATTGAGACAGAGAGACAGACAGAGAGAAAGACAGAGATATAGACAGATAGAGAGACAAAGAAACAGACAGAGTGACAGACATACAGACAGACAGAGAGGCAGACAGAGAGACAGACAGACAGATCATCATTGCATATGTGCGAAAAAGCTGTCTTCTTTCGGTAAACTATATCTAGACACATATAAAAATTAATGTATGTAAATATGTTCCTTATGTGCTTCTATACCATTAACCCAAAAGAGATGGCAATTTTGTGAATTGTTGTACAAATGCCCGCAAATGTTTCTGAATTATTACACACATTTCACATTGTTCTGTTTTGGGACCGGGGCCCTAAATTCTTTTTTTTCCCCATTTTATGAGCTATAATAACTATAATTTCCGTATGCGTTTCTATACCATTCATCCGATTGCGATAAAACTTTTATCAGTTCTTGTGCGCAGCAAATGTTTCTGAATTAGCTTATCCATTTTGAAATATTCATTTTGGAACCGATGGCCCTAAATAATTGATTTTTTATATGAGCTATACAAATATAATTTCAATCAGTGCTATTGCATGGGAGGATAGAAATCAATCAAATACAAGCGACATTTCAGTTTGTATATGACAGTTTGTGTATGACATAAGTACAACCATTTTACCAATTTGCGCTTGGACTCGGGGTCCTTATTTTAAAAATAATAAATATAATTTAAAACTGAGCTACTGCAAGGGTGGATCAATCGCTACAAGTGTGTGGACTACATTTTGAAAATCCATGCTTCTTCCGTGGACAGTTGTATGTAGCATGCTCACGCGTCGAAAAAACTTCTAATTTTATTTAATTTGTGGACGCACCATACGGAAAAACAATAAATATTTTCTATTTAAAAATTACTTTAAAACTTAATTAAAACACAAACACGCTTTTCGCTAGTGCTTTATATTTAACTTAACGTTTGTTCTTTTGTTTATTTGTGGCGGCAATATCTTCGGACGGCTAGTTGACCCCCTTCCCGTCATGCCATCGAGCTGAAACTTGGCACAGAGACTCGCTGTTGAAGACAACAGAGATCTACAAAACTTTCTACCCCACCCCTACCCCACTTCACACAACACAAAACACAGTTTTCCTGATTCTCTAAGGAAAGATGAATGAACTATGATTTTGTTCAATGGGTGCGTGGTTTTGGTGTGGAGATTAATTGTGCACCTGTTGTTATGTGCTTTGTATTTCTGACGCCTTTGGGTTTAAATATACCTTTAGTCTGTTAGGCGTTACATGTATTAGGTTTGATTAAAATCATTGCCATAGCAGAAACTAGTTGCTACAAAAATTCATATAAAGGATTTATATGAAAACATATATTTTTTAAGGTTGTTTATTAAGAATCTTTTTTGGCGTAGTTATTTGTATTTTTTTTAGTGATGGCGTTAGGGACCCTAGTTGTTAGGGACCCTAGTTGTTAGGGACCCTAGTTGTTAGGGACACTAGTTGTTAGGGACACTAGTTGTTAGGGACACTAGTTGTTAGGGACACTAGTTGTTAGGGACCCTAGTTGTTAGGGACCCTAGTTGTTAGGGACCCTAGTTGTTAGGGACCCTAGTTGTTAGGGACACTAGTTGTTAGGGACCCTAGTTGTTAGGGACACTAGTTGTTAGGGACACTAGTTGTTAGGGACACTAGTTGTTAGGGACACTAGTTGTTAGGGACCCTAGTTGTTAGGGACACTAATTGTTAGGGACACTAGTTGTTAGGGACCCTAGTTGTTAGGGACACTAGTTGTTAGGGACACTAGTTGTTAGGGACCCTAGATGTTAGGGACACTAGTTGTTAGGGATACTAGTTGTTAGGGACACTAGTTGTTAGGGACACTAGTTGTTAGGGACACTAGTTGTTAGGGACACTAGTTGTTAGGGACACTAGTTGTTAGGGACACTAGTTGTTAGGGACAATAGTTGTTAGGGACACTAGTTGTTAGGGACACTAGTTGTTAGGGACACTAGTTGTTAGGGACACTAGTTGTTAGGACACTAGTTGTTAGGGACACTAGTTGTTAGGGACACTAGTTGTTAGGGACACTAGTTGTTAGGGAAATTAGTTGTTAGGGACACTAGTTGTTAGGGACACTAGTTGTTAGGGACACTAGTTGTTAGGGACACTAGTTGTTAGGGACACTAGTTGTTAAGGACACTAGTTGTTAGGGACACTAGTTGTTGACCAGAAAAATATCTAGCGTGAATCTTTAAAGCTAAAATAAATTGTTTTCTGAAACAAATGAATACAACTTATCTTAATGCCAACTAAGTATTTTAAATCACTGAATGCCAGAGCTTAAAAACATGCTATTTGCTTCCTTTCACTTCCTTTACCTAGTAGCAGGACAGGTTTTGCTATATTTAAAAGGGAAAAATATTTTTTAAATAATTATTAATTGTTGCCATTCAGTCAACAATTTCTCTAACAAAACTTCAAAACCTTGCATTCCCTTTATCCCATCATCCAGATAACGTCCCATTCCTGCTGTTAGATATATTACAGACACAATTTATATGTTTTAACTAAGTATAGTAGGCCTATGTAATGTCTAATTTATTTCATACTATGACTAAAATTTTCAGGAATCCTGTACACTATTTCACACTTACGGAGCAACAGAGTAATGAAATTCAGTCTTGATTGTTGGGTTTTGTTCCTTTTAGAAAAAAACCCTTTACACCAAGGGCACCCTTGCATACGTTTGTGGGCCCGTCTAATAAAATCGACATGAAATTGACATGTTCACTGTTCAAGCTGGAAAACTCCAATCCATATTTAATCAAGTGAATTTATGAGTAGCGTTACGTCGACTTGACTTTTAAGAACGTGTTTCCTTATTTCACTGATACGTGCATCGAAACAGCTGTCGAAACCACTGAACGAATTAGCAGGTGAATGATGGATTCCAAATTAAAAATTGTCGCCTACAGTTTTGTAGACGAGAAAAAAAGGGAAACAAAGTATGGGAACTTGTAAAATGTCGAAACACAACGGATGCGTCGACACGAAGCCTTCTTCGGCCAAAATAAAAAAAATAAAAAAATAAAAAAAAACAGAAAAACCTGCAAAAATAAGCATTTAGCTACAATGCAGCATCCGAGGGGACAGCAAGAAAGACTCCATTATATACAAGACAAAGTGATAAAACGTTTTCTTAATGATTAACACGAGGGTTGAGACTAAAGTAAAGATCTCATTGCTATGTGAACTCTATCAATACTTTTTGTAAACCCGAAGTAAGAAATGACCGAATTTCCCAATGTAATCACGAAGTAAGAAATGACATAATTTCCCAATGTAATCACGAAGTAAGAAATGACATAATTTCCCAATCGTCTTCGTGGTAATCAGACAAAACGACAAGTGACAAAACGTGTCGTTTTGTCACCTTGTTGTTTTGTTGCCTTGTCGTTTTGTCACCTTGTCGTTTTGTCGCCTTGTCGTTTTGTCACCTTGTCGTTTTGTCATTGGTCGTTTTGTCCCTTGTCATTTTGTCACTTGTCGTTTTATCATGGAACCGTATTCGTAAGTGTGTCTAAATAGTATGCATCGGCTTAAACAGGTGTAGATGTCGTGGATGGATTACACTTACATTTGCGGTAAAGCTTTCGTGATAAATCGTGCTAAACAACTGAGTCGACTTGTCACCTGATATATAGGGCATCTGAATACTATGAAATGAACTCTAATAGATGAATTTAAAAAAAATAATTTTAAAATATAAGCATTGCAGAGCTTTTCGGTTACACATTTAAAAAAAAAAACAAGTATTAACCTATTGGATATCGCTTTATAACCATGTAACAGTAAGCCATTTAAAACCATTTTAAGTTTTATTCATCGAGTTTTGTTTAAAATATTTAAATTTGTAATTTCTAAATCTCTTTACTGTTTAAAGTTAATGCTTTATATAAAGAATTCTTACTAAATTTCTCACTTTATAAACAACATTAATTAGAAAACGTTCCCTCATGAACGAAAATCTCATGTTTATCTTGCATGAACGAAAACCTCATGTTTATCTTGCATTTGTGAATTAAAAATTCACTGGTTTCATTGGTATTTCTGGAATCTATTCATTTGCTTTACCACATAACTGATGAAATATTTGTACTGTCTTGTATTTACGTTAAGATATTAATAGACAATGGTCTGATAACCTTTTCGACACATACACATTTTATTACATTTCGAGGATTCTTTGATATAATATCGGAAGTCCCAAGGAAGTGCAGCTAAAATTTAAATATGAAATCTTATCATTATTGTTTAATTAATGCAACCCCCCCCCCTCTTCCCCACGCATAATATATTGTGTAGGTTTGATAATCATCAAGCCATTTAAAAAACAAATTAACACTCTTTAGTTTCAGCTTATCGTCTGCGGGCTGAGATTCTTTTGGAATGTGCATTTTTTGAGATCCCTAAATTTTTAATATTGGAATAAGAGAAAAATATAAAAAGCAATGATTTAAGATGGCAGGAAATTTTTTTAGCTCAATAATCTGAGAGTTAAAGAAAGACGCAGAATTACAGAAACACAATTATGCCACGGGATTTTAGAAACGTTGACCTCTGGTATAACAATCGGAACCAGACCGGCTTTACTCTGCATCTGTTTCAATTGTAAATTAAAATAAACTTTCAAACAGGAACTGTCGCTATGGAATTTGTGGCTGTCATTGCACACTTAAAAAATAGAAGACACACAACGTTCAGCGTTTCAAACAGTGTAGATTGTAGAGAGACAAAGAAATTGAATAATAAAATAATTTTTGAGGTGCTTCATGTGCAGGAGTTACCTACTCGATGGTGACAAAACAAAATAATTCGTTTAAAAAAACATATAAGAATTACGGGTTGGGGATGGGGAGGTACTTAGAGTTAACTTTAAGTATTTCTTCAGGCCATTCTTTGGGGACACAGAGAAAGGGGAAAACCTACTTTTATTCCCCCGTTTTTTAGAAGTGTGGTGTATGGTTATTGTTTATTTCAAATCATCCACTGGAGAAAAAAAATGAATGGGTAAATGATGAAATGAAGTTTTCTGCACATTGCCCACATTTTATGGATATCTTTTGTTTACAATGTCCTGTAAGATTTCATAAAATATAAAGTTTTCGTAAAATAGTATAAATTAATTCAATTTTTTTTATTCATAAAGGGACTTCGTTGTATTTTACCGTTGTTAGCTGTTCATAAAGTGCCCTAGTGGCGTGCACCAGTAGGACAAGATAAAGGCAGTCTTGGGGGATGGTCATCAAGGAACATTTCTAGTCCGCTTTTCTTTTGATGATATATATATAAACGTGACCAATATATCTTCTGTAGATATCCGTTGATGAAATTTGGCTTAGAGTCACATTGGCTTAAACATTTAACCAATTGGTCTACATGTGTTGCTTTCCATCAGTATTATAAATTAATAAAACAATAGGGGGTAGGTTATTTTGCCTCCCAAAAATTATTGATGATTTAATAATAATATATTTAAATTATTGCAATCTTGAGGATATATATGTGGCGTCAAAAATATCCCTTTTTAAGTCTTTTATATTTACTTCGCTTTTGTTGGTGGCTGGCTGGGTTCCTATCACAATCATCGGACGGCTAATTGACCTACTTCCTGTCAACCTATCGAGCTGAAATTTGGTACATAGACGGATGACTACAAATTCTTTCTAATTGTTTAGCTCCCAAACCCAGGTCGATTTTTCCCTTTTTTCAAGGGAAACATGAAGTAAAATTCTCCATAACTGCGCTAAATGAGATTCTCAAAGTATCACATCCAAGATTCTCATTTCTAAAGTATTTCATGTCAGATTCTCCTTCAGAAGTTATCCTATCTCAGACTTTCCTTCCCAAAGTATTAAATCTCAGATGCCCCATCACAAAGTATCTCAGATTGTCATTCTCAAGTATCGCATGTCAGATTCTCATTCTCAGAGTATTCCATCTCAGACTTTCTATCTCAAAACATAGCATCTCCGATTCTCATTCTAGGAGTATTCCATCTCAGACTTTCTATCTCAAAACATAGCGTCTCAGATTCTCATTCTCGGAGTATTCCATCTCAGACTTTCTATCTCAAAGTATCGCATCTCAGATTCTCCTTCTCAGAGTATTCCATCTCAGACTTTCTATCTCAAAGTATCGCATCTCAGATTCTCCTTCTCGGAGTATTCCATCTCAGACTTTCTATCTCAAAGTATCGCATCTTAGATTCTCAATCCTAAAGGATCTCATCTCTTGTTGTTGAATTGCTATTCCAGCTCATCTTACTCTCATTCCGTCTTCCTTTACTCTATAATAGAAAGTGAGAGAAGAAGGCGCAAGTCTACGTCCCAGAAATGAATGCACACAAACATTGTAATAAGGATGCAATGAATTTCAACCAGAGCAATCCCAGGCGGGTTCTTAACACGCGAAGCTATTGATCCGGACATTGTCCTGACACGGCTGGCATTCTTGGCATTTCTCCTTCCGCTGGCTTGGCCACTTTTCAACATCTCTCTGATTTAACCCGCCGAAAAAAAATTTCGAACGTTTTCTTTAGTAGCTGCTTACCACTGTTGCAAAAAACAGCGGTCTCAGAGAGAGAGGAGACGAATATCGTTGGATTGCGCACGTCAATAAATGAAACGGGTTTTAGACATACGAATAAAACTTGAGATTAAAATGAAAACATGTTGAGCGAAAATAGTTTTATTTCTATTTACATGAAATAGATTGGAATTACGACTAAATTATAAAAATGTTTAATGCATTCCATTGTCTGTTTTTGTAAAAATGTATACTTCATATTATCTTAAAATTGGATATAAATATATTTAAAGAAGAGGAAACATATATAAAAATGCTGCACGAATTCAGAATTTATTCTCTATTTATATTATTTACAAATACTGACGGTGGCTCAGACCAAAGAAATAGCTTACATTATATGATAGGTTGTATTAGCGTTAAAGTCACCACAATTATTTTTAATTTTGAGACTTGAAATATTTGTTTTAAAGGGATTTCACCTTAGAATTCCGTATCATAACAAAACGATAAGAGTATTTATTTTTCTGAAAAGGAGACCACACATTAGCCATTTTTAATGAATACTTTTGGAATCTAACTTTGTGTTTCCCTTTTACTTGCTCCCCCCCCCCCCCCTCGTAGCCACACATAATCACAGCATTACGTCAAAGATGAGTCTCATCCTGAAATAGGGCCATTCAAATCAGACAATGACCGTATTTGACTAAGGCAGCCATCACGACCTCTCGAAGCAAATGGCTTTCTCACGACTTCCTATCGACTAACGAAAACCTCCGGCAGTCTGTCAATACGGGCCGAGATCGGGACGCCCGAGACCAATCGGTACTTATAGGCTCAAAGTAAAGGTCTCGGAGTCCTCGGAGATTGGGCAATTTGACGTCCAGCTGGTAGGGAGTTACCGTTGCTGTGAATAGGATTGTACGGGTTCAAAGGTCGTGAACGTAGAGGGCGCGGGAGCTAAGCAGCCATTGTTGGTTTCTCTGATTAAAAGAGATGGCATATGAGGTTTTAAATGAATGACTTTGACAATATATCCAACTTTAAATTAATCACGCCGAGTCTCTGACTTTGGATATTTAATGTAAAAAAAATTGATAAAGATTTGAATAAAACAATATTTTAAGGCTAATGGTTTCTTTTAAATACAATTAAGATATAAGATTTATTTAATGTACGTTTAATTTTCCTACGGATTTTGAAATGTTTTAGGCAACTCTAGCAAACTTCAACAAAAATAAATATACTTACGTGCAAAACTCAGTCCTCGGCTAATACATTTGGTATACTGCTTTTTATGTTTGATACAGTTTCAAAATTTTGTATGGTGTATGCATTACGATATACTGTTCGTACTATGATAAAATTTCACGCTAAGATTTATTTTGCAATACAATATGTTCAGTAATCATCTAAAATAGACTACTTGAGATTTAAAAAACGTATCTCCTTTTTAACACTCTTCGAAGTGGCCTGATAACGTATTCCTTGTATTGACTATTACTCTGATAACTTATTCATTGTATTGACTATTACTCTGATAACGTATTCATTGTATTGACAGTTGCTCTGATAACTTATTCATTGTATTGACAGTTGCTCTGATAACTTATTCATTGTATTGACTGTTACTCTGATAACTTATTCATTGTATTGACTGTTACTCCGATAAATTAGTCAATATAATGATTTATAATCTGATAGTTTTCCGCAAGGTTTAAATTTATGACACTAACGTGTAACTATTTATTAAAGATCACTGACTTTAAATGTAGCCCCTAAATGATCGAGTACATCTCAATAGGGCTGGGTGTTGCATGACCAGGGCTCTGACATATATGAGGGCCAATAGGTCATATGACTTATGGGGCGACAGTTGTACACATATAAAATGATATAGGGGAATTAAGAAACATCACTTGCGACTATAATTGTATATTAAATTAAAAGAAAACAACACCGACCAGAACTGATACTTAACCTGTGTTTGACAGATAAATGCCTCGTCAGAGTTGTAGAGACGGATGCCACGTTGCGTTATGGATTATTTGGCCGTAACTCTTTACATTCCTTGAAAATTTTCAAATATAATTTCTTGAGATTTCTATTGACCGCACAAAAAAAAGTCAATAACTTATAGAATATAGAATCCATGTCTGAATCCCTTGCTTCAAGTTCCCAACTATCTTAACCTCTATTAATATTCACTATTCAAGATTTTGCGCTATTATAAATGTGCCTAAGATGGCGACTCTCGCTTCGTCATGTCGCGTGAAGGTCAAACTCGTAAAAAAAAAAATCATATTTATTTGTAAAATATTGTAATTTAATTTCAAAAAAAATAATTTTCTATTAATTGTACGATGAAATAAAAATAGAATACGTTTTTAAATATTTAAAATACACAATTTATAAGCGAAAAAAACCCGCGTACATAAGTTTACGCTCTCTTTAGAAGAGAAATGAAAATAATTTGTCGAATGTTTTCTTGTGTTTTTTTTTATTACCGTGAGAAATTGCCTGTCTCCATCTTACCCATACATTTCCAACAGTAAATGGGAAACCTTAAACTTTCGAGTGTATGATTTTACCGAATGTCCCCTTCGAGGGTCAAATAGAAAAAAGACATAGCTGGATCTCCTGCATTGATTTCTGACATCGCTACATTCCACATGATTCCCACTCATTTGTATTTCAAAAGCAAGTCCACTTTTACTAATCACAATCTTAGTAGACATAGATGCATTTCGAAAAGCACTACCGTCCCTTATTGCTAAATTATTATTAAAAGTACAGTGGAATCTCTCATAACAAGCATAATTCGTTCCAGAATCTTACTCGTTAAGCGAAACACTCGTTAACATATAAATCAATGTAAAATACGATTATGCGTTCCATGCTGAAAAAAATACTAATTTTTCAAAATTTTTTATTAACATTTATTTAAATAAAATTACTTATGAATTGTTAAGGTCTACAACAACTTGGAATACAATTTAGATTTGAAACAAAAAAACGTAAATAAAAATATGAATTTATGACAAATAATTAATCTTTTTTTTAACTAGAAAACTGTCTAAAGACTTAAATTTTAAATGTGTCACTGCATTATCATTGAATACATTTGTAGCATGAATAGCCACCCCCTTGTTAGGGTGATGCTTCCCAATGTACGATGCAACAGTTTCCCATGCTTTCAGCATTTCTCTTATTGCGCTAGAAGATTGTTGCCCTGCTACGTCCTCCTCCATTAATGAGCTCTCCTCCACAATTTCTTGCTGTGAAACACGATGCATTTTATAAGCTCTTCGGTGTTCAACTTCCCCTTTCTGCGTAACTCGTTATGCGGAATGTCGCTTGTTAAGGGAGCACTTCCTCACATTTATTTGTTCGTTATGCGAATTACTCGTTATGAGAGGTGCTCGTTATAAGAGGTTCCACTGTAAATCTTTATGTCTATCGCTGGCATCAAGTCAAACCACCTCTTGATGTCTACCGCTGGCATCAAATCAAACCACCTCTGTATGTCCACCACTGCCATCAAGTCAAACCACCTCATTATGTCTAAAGCCAGCATCAGGTCAAACCACCTCCTCTCAACTCCTTCATACATACACACACATGTCCGTACCGCTTAAAATCGAAATTTTTAGCTTACCGAGCGAGAAAGTAACACATTTCCCCACTAAACTGTATATATATACATAATGGTTTTTATCAAATCGTCCTAGAGCAGCGGTTCTCAAACCTGAGCGTTTGCGACCTCTTTTGGGCGCCGTACGACCCTTACACAGGGGTCGCCTAAGACCATCGGAAAACCATATGAAGTAGCAACTAAAATAATGTTATGGTTGGGGTCACCACAACATGAGCAACTGTATTAAAGGATCGATAAATTAGGTAGGCTGAGAACCACTGTCCTAGCGTGCCTATTGCCTTAGACCAGTTGGCAAATCACGGCTTGTGATTTAACGACATTACTGCGGCTCGGCCAGTCGGCCATTAATCGGTTTTGACTCCGCAAACAAGGTTCTTGGCAGGTTCTTGAAAAAAAATTTGGCTCTCAAAAAATTATAATCGTCCTGATGCTGATTTTTGGCGCTTTTGACTAATGAGTTTGCCGACCACTGCCTTTGACTACTTGATTAACTAATAACTAGTTTTCAAGTTTATAAACGACCCAATCTATTTGCCTGTTACATATATCCCATGACTTTTCTTATCGTTTCAGATCCTTGAGAACATGACGACCGATGACCTGGTGCACATAACATTTTACGGTCAGGGCATCAGCCTCATTTTGGGCTCTTGTATAGGGAGCATGGTGGCCGACATGTTTGGTAGGAGACGTCTGCTTTACATCTCTCTGGCAGGGATGCTCACACTTCACTGTCTCGTGGCCCTGTCTATTTCGTGGATAATGTTCATCTTTTTGAGGATGCTCGCCGTGGCATTTGCAGGTGACTATGTCCAAACATTTCAATGATGGTCATTTTACAAGCCTGATGTTTTAGGGAAAAAAAATGAATATAGATTATAAGATGTAATGAAAATAAAACGAAATACAAAATTCAGGTTTGGACATTAGAAATTAATGAATAATTAATTATTTTTGAAGGATAAGTTAACACTTGATGATGAATACTTTAACTTTAATTTAATATAACTTCAAAAAAAATATTTCCTTTAACTTTACATATTCTATAATTTTTAATTTACAGTAACTTTACTGTAACGGTAGTTTAAATTTACCGTAACGTTACATTTACTTTAAATATAAAGGTATTATAATTTGAAAGGTAACAAAGTTAAGCAAATAGTTGATAGAAGCAAAAGACAACCTGCTATTTTTCGATTAAAAAAAGGAACAATTAGTTCTATTCACTACATATATTGCCCAGTTGTGCTTTTTCTGTATAAAAACATGCTACACTTGATAAAACTATGTTTTTTTCTGTAGGCTTGGGAAAACGTTTCAAAAAATTATCAACGTCCAATTATAAGAAATATTAATTCCCCAAAATATGCTTTATGCAGTAATGTAGCACATCTATGCCCACGACCAATCACAACTAAATGTATAAAATCCTGTTTTAGCACATACATGTCCAAAACAAAATGTATGCCTTCCTGTTTTAGCACATACAACGCCCAAAACAAAATATATGCTGTTTTGTTTTAGCTCATACATGCCCAAAATAAAATGTATGTTATCCTGTTTTAGCTCATACATGCCCAAAACAAAATGTATGCTATCCTGTCTTAGCTCATACATGCCCAAAACAAAATGTATGCTATCCTGTTTTAGCTCATACATACCCAAAACAAAATGTAAGCTGTCCCGTTTTAGCTCATACATGCCTAATACAAAATGTATGCACTCCTGTTTTAGCTCATACATGCCCAAAACAAAATATATGTTGTTTTGTTTTAGCTCATACATGCCCAAAACAAAATATATGCTGTGTTGTTTCAGCTCAAACATGCCCAAAACAAAATGTATGCTATCCTGTTTTAGCTCATACATGCCCAAAACAAAATATATGCTGTGTTGTTTTAGCTCAAACATGCCCAAAACAAAATATATGCTGTGTTGTTTTAGCTCAAACATGCCCAAAACAAAATGTATGCTATCATGTTTTAGCTCACACATGCACAAAACAAAATGTATGCTATCCTGTTTTAGCACATACAATGCCCAAAAAAAATATATATGCTGTGTTGTTTTAGCTCATACATGCCCAAAACAAAATGTATGCTATCCTGTTTTAGCACATACAATGCCCAAAACAAAATATATGCTGTGTTGTTTTAGCTTAAACATGCCCAAAACAAAATGTATGCTATCCTGTTTTAGCACATACAATGCCCAAAACAAAATATATGCTGTGTTGTTTTAGCTCAAACATGCCCAAAACAAAATGTATGCTAACCTGTTTTAGCTCATACATGCCCAAAACAAAATGTATGCTATCCCGTTTTAGCTCATACGTTCCCAATACAAAATGTATGCAGTCCTGTTGTAGCTCATACATGCCCAAAACAAAATATGTGTTGTTTTAGCTCATACATGTCCACTACAAAACGTATGCTATCCTGTTTTAGCTCATACATGCCCAAAACAAAATTTATGCTATCCTGTTTTAGCTCATACATGCCCAAAACAAAATATATGCTGTTTTAGCTCATACATGCCCAATACAAAATGTATGCTATCCTGTTTAAGCTCATACATGCCCAAAACAAAATGTACTATATCCTGTTTGAGCTCATACATGCCCAAAACAAAATATATGCTGTTTTGTTTTAGCTCATACATGCCCAAAACACAATGTATGCTATCCTGTTTTAGCTCATACATGCCTAAAACAAAATGTATGCTATCCTGTTTTAGCTCATACATGCCCAAAAAAAATGTATGCTATCCTGTTTTAGCTCATACATGCCCAAAATCAATCCAAAAAAAAGAACAAATATTAAAATGCTAGCTATTGATTGGTTAGCCAAATTTCTTCTCCAATTTTACCAAGGCTGGCGGTGATATCCCGTGAAGGCGGTGATAAAATCAGTCACGTGACAGTTGATGTCCAGTTTCCATTAACCCATTGACTACGCCCCTAACTCAAAAAATTTTTTATATATGTTTTAAAGAAATTCTTTAAGTGAGGAGAAACCGTGGAGTTCCATCAAGAAATGCCAATTCCACTGTATGGAAGTAATAAGGCGTATGGCTTTAGAACAAGCAGTTAATCGATATACTAATATTGTATACCATTTGTTTATAAGCAGGATGTATTATGGCTATTAGGGCTATTAAAGGCTATAACGGCTATTATAGCTATTATAGCTTTTATGGCTATTATGACTAGTATTGCTATTATTTCTATTATTGTTATTAAGTTTATTATGGCCATTAAGGCTATTTTTGACTTTTTTTGCAATTATTGCTGTTATGGCTATTATGGCCATTATGGCTATTGTGGCTATTATTAGTATTATTTCTATTATTTCTATTTGATTTTTATGGCTATTATTGCTGTTAACGTTATTATGGCTATCAATTTGTAAGTTATTTACATGATTAAAATTATGGTGATTTATCATCCGACTATTTAAATTTTTTTTATTTTATTTAAATAATAAATAACTTTTTTTATATATATTACAATCAAACAATATCAGCATATTGACGCATGAGGTCATTTTCCAGGTGTAAAATAAAGCAAAAGATACAATGTTTTAATTAAACTTAATTTAACACCTTATCCACCTGAAAAAATGTCAAATATAAATATTTATGAGTAAGATGAAGTCGAAATAGAAGTAAAAAAAAAAACAACAAACGAATCTACAACCATTTCTATCTGTATGTCTGTATACCCCAGGTGCCACTATGGTGGTCAGCTCGGTGATTGTGATAGAGTTCCTGGGTCCCGACTATCGAGACGCCTGCACTTGCTCGTGTTTCTGGACCATAGGGGCGATTGTGCTGTCCATGGAGACACTGGTCACGCTCCATTGGCGATGGCTCGCCATTCTGTCCGGCGGAGTGTGCCTGCCTTTAATCGGTACCTATTTGTAAGTGAGGATCATCTCGCACATGACCTGAACAATGTGTTACATAGTTGCTAAACTCAATTCGATGTAACAAATTTTTAAATATTTTTTTTATCAGTCTTAAAAACTACACTAACTTAACTTGATACATGTCATCTTATTTATACAAACAACAAATGGTGGATACATCCTTAATATTTGATATGATTTAAAGTTTATCCTTTTTCTACATAGACAAATAAAACAAAAACATCAAAAATAAGAAAAGCAAACTACTTTCATAATTTAAGTCTTTGTTTTTATTCCAGCTGATAAACATGAATCCATGTAATACTTGCAATTTTTTTTTTATTAACTCTTCACACATTTAGCGTCGCATCGATTCAATCAAATAAGCAAACAATCAATACTTTACAATTCATTCATTCATTTTGAGCTTCGTCTACGCACCTCCACCCACCCCCATTGTTTGCATAAGTCATTAGTGATTGATCGCTTGATTCAGCATTAAACACACCAGACGCCCCCGCACGACGCCCTAAAGGAAATCCGTCTCACCCCCATTCAATTGATCTTTTCTTTCTCCAGCACTTCCATGGAGTCCGTCAGATGGCTCCAGTGTCAGCATCGGTTTACGGAAGCGGAAGCTGGTTTCCGCGAGGTCGTGTCAGTCAACTCCTCGGCCGTGCCGGACATCATGTCCCTGCTGGACGAGTCACGCGCGTGCATCGTTCACAACATGCATCAGAAGAAGTTCACTTTTCTGGATCTCTTCCACTCCTTGGACTCTGCCAAGTGGACCGTGGCTTTGATATACACGTGGTGAGCTTTTTCGGCCACGCTCTGATTAGATCATTCCAATCGTTATATTTGAACCGAAAAATAAACGAAACACATTCTGAAGAAGCGTATTATTGTCATCACAGAATTAGTTATGAAATAAGTAGTTGTCATAATTTCATTGTTGGGTTGCGTGAGTTTGTTTTGTAAAACAGAGTAGCTTACCCTTGGTTGCCGCCTAATTTTACCAACTTAAGCTAATTCCAAAATCCTTCTTGTTGTTTCTAAACTCGATTCCATTAAGTTAAGTAGCGTTAGTTAAAACAGACCCAATAATAGAGTTTTAAAATAAAATTTTATACTTTTATTCTGCATACTTTCTTACCTGACCGTTCACGGTAAAGTCATCCGATCCATGTTTACTCAGCCAAACCATGGCAACCACAAATGATGTGAAAGCAGAACTGATATTCACTGACCCATTATGCTCTTTTCTCTCTGAAAATAAATATATTTACCTTTATCAACGTATCCCATATAGTTGCGTTGAAATAATTAAAGATACATTAAAGTAGAGAATGTTCACAAACGATGCATGAACATGAAGTTATTAAACATTTGTGTGAACTCACTAAATGGCGTAGATAGGTACAATTTTCTATTTAAAAAAATTTAGTTTTTTTGTTTTGGTTTCATTATTTCCTTTTCTTTGACAAATATTTTTTTTTATAAATTTACCATTTATTTTCTCACTGACAGAAACAACAGTAAAGTACCTGAATCAATTCTTCAGCCATAAATATTGAAGTTTAATTAGAATTTAAGGACACTCCATAAATTATAATATTTTCGTATAACGAACAAGAATCTTAAATATTTGTGCAATAAAAAAAAATATAAAAATTACAGCTATTTCCTTATTATCTTTGTACCATTGGCGAAGAACAGAAGCTCCACCCTTCATGATATGTCTCTCAGGATGTATTCTGTACCAAATTATGTTAAGCCCATCTAGAAAACATATATCGATTTCCTTCATTTCGTAACAGTCTCATAGAGACTCGAGGAACCGTTGCTCATACAACACAATTACAATGGCAGTCTTCTATCACGTTTTAAATATCCTGTCGCCTCCTGTGGTTGCGCGACCGGCAAATGAATTAGAGCATTGTAAAAATAGAAGAAGCTGTGCTGTATCACAATACATCTTAAAAGGAGTTTCTTACTAAAAAGGATTTCGGCCCCGCGGTGCAACTCCATAGATCATCGAGGGTGAGATGTGTCTCGGTCTCTGCGGTCTGGCTCGTTAACTAGACTAGTCAATAGAGGATATCACCGGAAGTGACGGATATATCGGCAGGACGGCCAACAAAATTGTAGGGATCTTAATGATGTCTTGTTATGATCATGTCTCTTTGGAACCCCTTTCAAGTTTTTTTTATATTTGATTCACACTCGCACCCCCCCCCCCCCCAAACTGACATATTCACTTCCACCCCCACTGACAGATTCAGCGCCCCCCCCCCCCTTTCACTCCGAACAAGCGAGAATCTGGAAATGGATACCGATTCGTTAAATTTTGTAAAATTTTATTTGAAATTACAGCTTTATGTTCATAACATGTCCGCAGAGGCGTACCTAGAGTGTTTAGCGCCCCGGGACAAGTTTCATTTTAAAGCTTCTCCCTTTCTTTTTTTGAACACCCAAACCCATTATTTTCATCAATAAAATAATATCAAAGCACATTTTGGCGCCCCTAACTAGTCTGGCGCCCACGAACATCTGTGCCCAACTGCCACTCCCTAGCTACGCCTCTGCATGTCCGTCACAAAATTGTTACGTCATTATTTGGGTCAATCGCAACTTTTACAAATTCATTTTAAAATATCAATTTCCTATCGGTCAGCCAACTAATTTCTGTACATATACATATGTAATACATATCTGGAATAATATATTTATTCCTAATTTAAGTATGCTTTTTGTCTGGTTGCAATGATCTCCACAGTATGGTGTCTGCCTGTGTCTACTTCTGTCTACTGCTGAGGGTCAAGCAAATCACTGGTCTCGTCCACTTTGATGTCTTCCTTCCGTTTATACTTGACCTACCCTTGACGTGGTCAGTCATTGTGGTCAACAGGTGGTAAGTGACTAGAACCAACCTTACAATTTAACGGCTGTAGCAAGAATGCACGTGTGTGCTAGAGTGCGAGATAGGACGGATTTAGGAGATATGCTGGAGTTAGGACATGAGATGAGGATGGAGTTAGGACATGAGATATAATGGAGTGAGGACATGATATAGAATGGAGTTAGGACATGAGATAGGATGGAGTTAGGACATGAGATAGGATGGGGTTAGGACATGAGATAGGATGGGGTGAGAACATGAAAAATGAGATAACTTCTGTTCAATATGCTACACAAATCCTGTTTGATCATAATGATTTTCCGATTGATTCTGAGAAGCTGTTCACTTGTTTCAGCCTGGGAAGACGCTGGTGCTTGTTCCTGTACTCAGTAGCGTCGGGCTTTGCCCTGCTCTCCGTCTTAATCCTCCACGTAACGGGCAATGTGGCCCACATGCCGTCTCTGGTGACCGGCCTGGCCTTGTTTGGCAAGATTGGAGTCACAGCGTCCCTGTCACTCATCTTTCTGGTGGCCATTGAGACATTTCCAACGGTGACAAGGTGAGTTGGTCGCCTTCTATATTTTAGCGGGATACATTGGCAGAATAACTGGCTTGATAAATTTCTTATATATATAATAATATGCTTTAACATGAAAAACAACTAAATTATTTATGCTTATCATAGGCGTAATAAGGAAGTCATTTTTTAAAAGGTATAACTTGAATTTTCTGAAAAAATATATGACGCCACTATGTAGTTCAATTAATTTCTTTTTCGACACATCTCCAATTTTGGCCTATAACTATATTTTTTTTTTACACGATTATAGATTTTGAGTTAAAACAAATCTATCTCTTTAACACAGGTGCATGGGCCTAGCTGTTGCCATATCTGCTGCCTCAGGTGGTTCAATGCTGTCCACGGCATTAATATTCCTAGTAAGTGCTGGCATGGCTATGCATAGTTCAAATTGTAAGACAGATCTTCGGCTTAGGAATAGCTTGAAGTCTTTCGTTTATTTAAATTGTATTTTCTTGTTGAGGCAACACCGTTGTAAAAATTAATCTAAAACGGGTTTGTTTGGCCATTTAGTTTTATTGCCTCGAGGTTTTCTTCAGCGTTGACGCGAGCTCAGATCTTGTAACCATAGAGCAAGCTTTTTAATATGTTAATTGGCTAATAGATTTACGTTTAAATGCCGTTAAGATGTATGACAAACAAATATCTATTTCTTTTATTATTTGATGGTTTAAAAATTTTTTTGTGAAAAGTAAAATTAATTCTTAGAGCATACTATTTTTCATTTTTCAGTTAATAAGAGAGTAAAAATATTATTATGTACTTATTTTTTTGCATTTCTTTTTCAATCAAAAGTTAATCTTAAAAATACTATAGTGTTCGTTTTTAGTTACGTTAAACACCACAACACATTGTTTCAGGAGCAATAATCACTACACAGTGACTTTTATAGAATGTTTCAGGAGCAATATCACTATAAAATTACTTTTATACATTATTTCAGGAGCTATATCACTATAATGTGCCTTTTATACATTCTTACAGGAGCAATATCACTATACAGTGCCTTTTGTTGTATACGGTGCGATGATGGCCAGTGTCGGCACCGTGGGCCTACTCTTCCCAGAGACAATTCGAAAGCCCCTGAAAAACGTTCAGCAGTGTCGGCACCGAAAAATCCCTCTCATGGAGGGAGCGCGGCTAGTGGGCCGACCACCGAGCCTGTGGGACGCTGTATAACCCACCTACAGCAACACATACTTCATTAATATGTTAGAACTAATCGTGGGAAAGTAATAACTTTATACTATGTATTACCATCAACTTATTCTAGGAATTTGTGGTTCAAAGGTGAAGGATCGTATACTTAATAGTTTCCTCTTTCTTAGAGATTTTCGAAATTTGTGAATTATTTTTATAGATTTTTTTAATCTCTGCTCTAAAAATTAAAATTATTCCACAGTTTTAGATTCAAATGCAAGAAATTTTAATCGAAAGAAAAAAAAAATATATCCAAGAATAAAAGAGAAATTTTAAAAAATAACAATTGTGTAAATAATTTGAAATATGATAAGTGATTTTAAAGTGAGACTTAAAAGAGTATTAAGAGTTCTCTGCTGGTGCGGAAAACGTACTTATCAGCGGAGTTTTTCAGAACAATGATCGAGATCAAAACGAATAAAGTTCTATGATGCTGCTTCGAATGCTCGTCTTTTAACACAGTAAGCGGAAGCTGAAGTCAAATATCAGTTTGCACAATGTCCATTTAGGCTAATGTCCTTCTGCGTATTGAACAGTTTATTTTCTGTCAACTACTAACAAGGCGAGACAAGTTTGTGAAAGCTGAATGTCGATCTTTACGTTACTGGGGACACATGGGCATTGCTGTGAGATGTTGAACTTTTCATTAGAAAAAACAAGACAATAATTATGTGTATGGGATGAAATTATGTATAAGACACGCACAGTTTGATTCAAATAGGTGCAATGCGGAGACGCAGGAGGGACAGGTGTCCCCGGGCGCCAAACACTCACTCTGGCTACGCCTCTGGTGCAAGGTGTTAATATTATCATATAAACTAAGACAGGTTTATACATTTGAAAATAGGGAAAGCAAGAATTTTTTTTTTTATGATTGTTCTGAGGAAGTCCTTTAAAAATTATTAACATTCATGTTAACATCCTTTGAGGCTACCCATATAAACAACCATCACAAGCCTCTACGACCAACGTTAATTTCGAGCTCCTGTTCAGCAGGGTTGGACATTAAATGAAATTGATTTAACAAATGTGCATAGAAAATAAATGAAGGGAGGTGATGGGGTGGGGGTGGTGGTGTGCCGTGGTGGGGGTCTATGTTCATTGTGAGTAACTGCGTAACTTCACCTGCCCACCTCTCTTGGACACACCTATGCACATTTGAGAACGCAAAGAGACTTCTACATTTTTGCAGCTAAGCAGATTTAAATTAAATAATTAAACAACGAAAACTTAAAGAGATCTCTGAAGAGGAAAACTACAACTAACATTGGCATAAAAGTCAGTTTTAAATTTTTTGTCTACATGCGAAACAGACTTGAAAAGTCGGAAAGTTTTATTCGAAACTAACGGCATTATTAAAATCCCGTTGGTTTAGTACAGATAGGTTCTCAATATTTAAACAAAGAAAAATAACCCAATAAATGGGCAATAAAAGAAATTAAAACTTTATATACTATATTCAACGATGCAAAAGAATCTGTTACATTTTTGCTGTACATAAAACATGATATTTGTCAATGTGATAGTGCTATAATCTTTAAGACTGTCATGTGTTTGTTTTATAATCTTAAAGTTTAATAATAAAGATAAGCATTTTGTGTTAAATATTATTATTCCAATAAACGTACGGTATTTAAGTTTCGTTTATCGCACCTCTTATTGTTATAAACGATTGTTGGGAACGTCTGTCTATATCTCACGACCTGAGGTAATGGAAACTGTTTTTCAAATCAATATCTGACGATTTCAGGTAAAAGACACTGTTTTTCAAATCAATATCTGACGATTTCAGGTAATAAACACTGTTTTTCAAATCAATATCTGACGATTTCAGGCAATAGACACTGTTTTTCAAATCAATATCTGACGATTTCAGGTAATAGACACTGTTTTTCAAATCAATATCTGACAATTTCAGGTAATAGACACTGTTTTTCAAATCAATATCTGACGATTTCAGGTAAAAGACACTGTTTTTTAAATCAATATTTGACGATTTCAGGTAATAGACACTGTTTTTCAAATCAATATCTGACGATTTCAGGTAATAGACACTGTTTTTCAAATCAATATCTGACGATTTCAGGTAATAGACACTGTTTTTCAAATCAATATCTGACGATTTCAGGTAAAAGACACTGTTTTTCAAATCAATATCTGACGATATCAGGTAGTAGACACTGTTTTTCAAATCAACATTTAAAACAATTTCATTTAAATAAATAATGTGTTATAAATGTATGTTTTAAACGATTTTCTTTATTGTAGGAGCCTTTTTATGAACTTAATCACATTGTTGCCATATTACTTAATGCGAAGAACAATATATTCCGCACTTACAGAATTTATTATAGGACATTAACATTGGCAGTTAGGGCATATAATGGTATAGCCATCTTAGCATTCCTAGCGAATCAATGGCTTTGTCTAAATCGATTTTGAGATGTATGTGTATTCTTCACACGGGAATGAAGAAGACATATAGCATGGAGAAATAACAGAAAAATGACCAAAAAAGGTCCTCAGATATTATCCCGTGGATTTCATCTAGCTTTCCATGTATAAATGATATGCTTGTTAAAAATATGTGTAATATTCTACACTCTTATTTGATTGAGATTTGCCTCTGAATGAAATATTTAATTGTTAAAACAAAAAAGGTTGTATCTATTTAAAATTTTGTAAAAAAAAAAAGAAGGGGAAAAAAAAGATGTTTATACGCGATAAAATGCGTGCTGCAGTATTTTGTACCTTCTAGAGTCTCTGAATTTGGACTTCAAGACCTCCATCCCTTCCCGAATTACGCTCACAGTCTTGAAAATAAAAGTACCTTTATTTGCTAGACCTGCCTTAAAATATCACGGTTCTTGAAATAAAAAAAATACTCGTAGGACACAAAAAAAGCATTTACAAAAAAAAAAGAAAACAATAAAAGTATTAGACGATAATTAATGATAACGTTTCGATTTAAAAACATTTATTCTGTGAAGATATCATTTGTCATGCTAAAGTCGGAGGGCTCTGAAAGCCGTGCAAAGCAGATGGTCATTTTTTTATGTTTTCGTTCAAGAACAAAAAACTTGTCATAGTATCGCAAAAACAAATACAAAACACTCAATCATTCAAGAAAACACATAAACAACTCTTAATCATTCAAGAAAACACATAAACAACTCTTAATCATTCAAGAAAACACATAAACAACGCTTAATCATTCAAGCTGGCTTTTTATTTATATATGTCTATGATTATTATTTTTTTTCAGGAGGATATGTTTGAGACAGTTAAATTTCAAATTCCAGTTGTTGAAGAAAATGTTAAAAATGATATTATTTGTTAAATGTGACATTTCACCGTCGGAAAAAAAAGACAGAGAAATAAAACCAAGCAGCAACACGCTAACGTAAATAAATATTAAAATAATTTTTGTTTTCAACCTTTTAGTATCAAACTTTTCATCCGTAAATTATCGACCAAGGGAGCTTAAAAGAAGAATCAAATGTTTACAAAAACCAGTTGATGCACTTATCACGTCACCTCGACATAAAACTAAAAAGAAAATTTTTAAAAATATATAATGACTGCGGTGTTTTATACGCCTGTTTGCTTGACGCCTGATGGCTTGACGTCTGATGATCCATGTCTTATTGCCGAAACGCCCTACCACTACCCCCTCCCCAGAATCCCATAGTTAGAGCCGATGGCTGTTGGAAATGTACGGGGGGAGCTTTCAAGATCCCCTTTTCTTTTTCCCCATTACTCACCACCCCAACCCCCCCTCGACCCAGGTCTGTGTCAGCAACTCAAATGTGACCTTAGAGGTCAACGCGTGCCAGACGCGATCGACCTTGGCGAGATTGTTACGTCGTATAATTTAAACAAACTTGATGTATTCGTGAGTAGAAAGAAGCATTTGAAAATTATTGTGCTGGTTTTAAATCTGCCCATCCTTACACAACATACGAATGTCATAAGGATACATGATGTTACATATTATTTAGGTGTATTCAACGAAAGCAACGCACCCTGACGTGAGCTCTTCGATTGATTAGATTATACTTAATGTTTTTAAAACATCATTGAAGTGTAACCCCCCCCCCCCCCGCCCCAAAAAAAAAATGCAATACGTTATGTCAATGTGTAACAAATAGCTCTCTTATTCAGTGTAAATAACAACATGCTAACATTTAAGCTTATTTATAAACATGTGAGTATGTAAAACATGACAGTTAAGCTTTGTGAAGCAGATGACTCCATTAAATACAGCAAGATAACAAATTTCATGATTATACATTAACTAGAAAACACTTCATCGGGAACATTGTAAAATAACATAATTATATACAACACAGTTAAATATCACCGCCACGCCATAGAGGCGAATGCGTGTTTGAATTATGTGACTTTGATGACGAGGTAGCCCAAAAAAATGAAGACCTAAATATAGAAATGAACATTTTTGTCGCCAGAAAGCGTAGATTTTAGAAACACACAACCAGTGCTGTGTTTGTGAGGGATGCAGTATCAGTAGATGAAAGAAAGGAGTGTAAGGATGTAATGGCTTTTTTACCATTCGAACTCTGAAAAATAACACATACACTTTTGATAACACTTTTTAAAAAAAAAACAGTAATACTATTACAATATATCAAAATTTGCAATCATTACATGGTTTTGAAATGTCCTCTGGGGACTTATATGCTTCGCTTTATCGTCTCTAATGACTTTACAACAGGATATGATACAGACTTATTGCTATTTGACATATCGCATTTAACTTTCATTGAACCGAAAGTAATTTTTCAAACGAAACATTTGTGTTTTTTTAAACTTGTTACATAGCACACGTTAATAGTTTTAATTTAAATCCTCTGTCCATACGCTGAATAGCACTAGTTCAGTGGTGGGCAAACTACGCACTAATACATTTTTGTGAAAGTCAACATATTTGGGTTTGAACCGAGACTAACATTTTTATTGTCATAGACAAATACACCACATTTTACGATGGTTACATACTCTCTGCACATGTGTAGGATATTTCGTATGCGCCCGTTATTGTTAACATCCATGTTGCCTCGTTCTTATTCATTTTCATGGTCGTCTGCACAACATCACGATCTCTCCAACCCTACCAACAATGCCTTCTAAAAAAAATTCTAATTCATGAGTGCCGTGCATTTGATAACAATTATTTTGTCAGCAGGTCAAAAAATATAGCGATGTGTTTTCTGTGCCATGGGACGTTCGTTGTGTTAGAGGAGTACAATTTGAAACACAGGGATTTTGGTCGCAGCATCACCGTTGAAGAACAGAAGAAAAAGGCCGTGGAATAATTTGCGAAATTGAACTGATTTTAAAACGTCCGGCCCTTTGACGTTTCATTGCCCACCGATGCGCCACTGGCCTTCGAGACGGTTGCCCACCACCGCTCTAGTTTTACATATGTTTTAATAACTCAATATTATCTTGAAAAATCGAGACTCCATAATGGTCCGCCTAATTTACATTACATTTGGTTCCGTCGTCACCACTGTTATTTTTGTGGTCGCCACTCAGTGTTAACAGTTCTGTTAGTGTCTGAGCCGCTTGTCAAAATGGACCTCTATAGCCGACCCGTGATCCCTAATTGAAACAAAACAACATAGACACGGGGTATTTGTGAATGGAATTGGAAGCTGTAACAAACAACATGTGGCTTTTCAAAGTATATGATCGGAGAATAAGACTCTGATTGATTAAAAGACTTTTTGGTTGTAATAGTAAATAATGTAAAAAATATTGCAAAGAAAATGAATATTTCTTTAGGTCAACGGGATGCCCATTACTGTCACCGGACATAGAACATTTAAAGCGTCTTGACTCAGAGCAAATTCAAACGCCGAACAACACTGACTATTCTAAAGCTCATATGATTAGTAAAAACAAATTCCATTTTGAAGCTATGACTTTTGTATTTATACCGGGATGTCATATAAAAGAAGTATATACATTGAATTATTTAGACGGAAATTTATTTAAAAAAGCGAGATTGAATTTACACAAACTTAGAAATATAAAAGCTATACAACTTACAAAACGCTCTAATGTAAAATAAGTTATTAGTTAAAATGTGCACAATTTATTTCAGTGTAAAAAGTTTCTTTTATATGTAAAAGTCGTGTTCAAATCAGTAAATGGCATTACCTAACATATTTTATTACAAAATATAAAGCTTAATGTGGTAGTTAGACGTTAATATTCGTAAAAACAATATTTGACTAAAATCTAATAACAATCTAAAAACCTTTTTTTTCCAAATAATTTAAAATCAAACTGAAGTAGTTGTGAATGAATCAAACTGAAGTAGTTGTGAATGAATCAAACTGAAGTAGTTGTGAATGAATCAAACTGAAGTAGTTGTGAATGAATCAAACTGAAGTAGTTGTGAATGAATCAAACTGAAGTAGTTGTGAATGAATCAAACTGAAGTAGTGGTGAATGAATCAAACTGAAGTAGTTGTGAATGAAAAGGTATATTGTTACTTATTTTGTGTCATGTTTGTAGAATTTCAAAAGTATACCGTTAGAGAAGTAGCTCTTAAAAAAATAAAACAAAAGCAGAGTATTGTTGTGTAAAGGTAAACGGCATATGTGGTTTTGTGGTTTTATCCCCCAAAACGTGTATCTTTTACTTAGATGGCGGCAATAGCCGATGGTCTTTAGCACCTATCATCAACGCAGTGGCGTAGCGAGCTTGACTCGCGCCCGTGGCACAATACCTTTTTAGCGCCCCCAATACCTTTTTAGCGCCCCCCCCTATTCGAAAACCATACAATATTATAATAAAATATACCATTTGGTGCCCGTTTGTGAGTAGCGCCCGGGTCATAATGCCCCCCTTGCTCCCCCTCACTACGCCCCTGCATCAACGTACAAAAAAAAACAACACAAAAAACAGCACAACTTTATGTTATGTTATTACGATAGACTAGCTAAACTTGAGTTTGTATCAAAACAATACAATGACAAATTTTCCTCAAGGAATTCAATCTTATAGTTTAAACAAACAACATTATTTCACTCGTAAATATTCGCCCAGGCGGCTCTTAAAAATAAGACTAAAAAAATGTATCATTATGAATGAGTGTGTAATAAATAAAAATGGTTGATGTACATCTGCAAAAAAAAAATGTCATCAACATTGAGCAAAGCAGAATTTAGTACAAAAATATAAATTAGCTTACAGAATGAGCTGAAACTTGAAAATACGTTGCAATTTATTGCTAAAGAATAACAAATGTCAAAATGTGGTTGTAGTTGTATCATATTATATTTAACACAAGACAACGTCCTAGAATCGCTTCAGAATAAAAAATGTTTGTAGAAATAAAAATGTTCCACAATCCCAATCACATGCAGATTTTTCGCAGGGATTTGTTCATAGATTGTGGAATAATCTGATGGCTTTCAAGTGTTGGTACTTTTAACATGAACAAAATTTATCATAAAAACAAGATGAACAAAACATACTTTGATGGTGAGAAAAAATAAATCTTGCCTTCATATAGTCGTGCTTCAGTGATAGACTAAGTTAGACAAAGCATAGTGTTGACTTCATTTAGTCGTGCTTGAGGAATAGACTAAGACAAAGCGTATTGCTGACTTGATTTAGTTGTGTTGGAGAAGAAATTGACTTAATTGGACAAAACGTCGTGTTGACTTCATACAGCCGTGCTCGATAAATTGATTAAGTTAGACAAAACGTCTTGTTGACTTCATATAGTCGTGTTTGAGAAATTGACGAAGTTAGAAAAATCCTCTTGTTGACTTCATATAGTCGTGCTGGAGAAATGGACAATGTGAGACTGTCGTGGCAAAACCAAGGTATCGTCTTTAAACACCAGCACGGACTGGTCACTAAATGAGTTTAAGGTCTCGTCTTTATGGAGTGGGTGTATTTTATTTTTACGAATGCTCCCTGTGTCAGAGTTCCCGCCCAGAAGGCTCTGACTTTTGGGGCTGTCTTGAGTTGGATCATTGGTTCGTTTTGTTTCGGTCGGCTTCGGATTGATCACGGCAGTTTGTTTGGAGGAAATTTTCGGGGATTCTGTTTCTTCTACAACGAAGGAGTCAAGCGATAAGCTAGTGTCCCATTCACTGAGAAGCTGTGGCGAGACTTTGCCGAATCTATTATCCGCCCTTTCAACGTCGGGCACCTTGTGGTCGACATCATTTTGAGTCTCTGACACCTCGCGGTGTTTCAAGGCCGGCGAGTGTGTGGAAAAAACACGCTCCTCGATCTGCTTGGTATTGCTAGTCCGATTATTATTGTTATGATTGCACTTGTGTTTCTTTTTACCGATGAGCAGCGGGGCACTACAGATCTTGCACGGGGTTAGGAAACTCTCGCTGATAGAACTCATGATCTTGTTGAAAGGGTTCCCGGAATGTGAGTCCCCACTGTGTGGACGGCGGGCGTCACCATGGTGTTTGTCGACCCACTGACCAGTTTTCAAATCCGGGTTGCCGCCTAATCCAGAATCTTCAAGGAGCTGGTTATGTGTCATTGCATCGTCAGCGGTGCGGGCCAGGTCCACGCCGTTAAGCGTCAACTTTTTATCAGGTGACGGGGCCGCGATTGTCGGTTGTAGTGTTGAAGTACTAGAGACTGTGTCGGATGTTTTAGTCCCGATAAGGTCCAGAAAGTTGTCCAAACGAGCTTTGCTGTCCATGGTTTGCGATACCGACCTGCCCCCGGCATGCACCTCTCTGTACGACCGGGCACTAGAAGATCTTTTCGGAGTGTCAGACTTTCTGGTGCTCTCATTGGCCTTGTAGGCCTTCGAGGAGCGCAGATATGGAATGAAAGCACTTCCATTGATATCTTTGGTCTTCCTGAAAAGACTGTTTTGTGCAATGTCTGTGAGGATGTCTGTGTGCACTCCGCTGTCGTCTGAGCTTTTGGATCGCCGCTCACGAATGGTGGGATCTTCATCTATCAGCCAGTACGTCAGAAGCTCACCCTTGCCCTGCGAATTTTAACAAATTATGTAATGCCATACTTTGATGTAGCAAAATGATATTAAAAAAAAAATTATTCCTAACCTTTTCTCTGATATTTTAAATAATAAAGTGAGTTGATTACAACGAGCTTTAAACTATTTTTAAAACTTTGATAAGTGTTCATTGCATGAAAACGAGATTTTTGAAAATCAAACAAACCCTTAAGGACAATGTTTTCTGTATAAATCCTTAAAAATATCATATCGTAAAATGGGTCGAATGGGGGTGGGGAGACCTTAAGGCTGAAAATTTGTTAAGACATGAATACACGTAACTCACTTTATAACAATACCAATTAATGCCCTTAAACGCACATTTTCATCGCGCCCCTGAACTCTAATGCCCGACACACTTTTACACCGCATATTTATTTCACCAACAAATTTCAGAAAAACAAATACAAAAAAAAAATATTTCGCACCAAACAACCTTAAGATATTTTTTAAAAACCAGAATCTCATTTAGCACACTTATTTGAAATGTAATTCCGTGAAATCATTTGCATCATATTTCCTTCATCTTTATTTTGAAAAACAGGGGGAAAAAATGTTGTAGGGGGTGGAGCTGAAAATGTCAAAGAATGTGATGTCATAGGCATCGAGTTTCTTTGCCAAGTTTCAGCTCAATAGGTTGTCGAAAATGGGTCTGAAAATATCACCCTAAACACAGCAACGAAAGAGAAGTTATAACAATGCACAATTGCGAGATTGTTTACGACCCTTATGTAGTCGTGTCAATGAAAAGTGTTTTCTTGTTGATGATGATTTGAGTTTTTCTATAACTAAGTTCACCTTCATGGATACTCTGCCCCTCTCTATAAGAGTGTATCCACCCAGCTCATCCAGTAGATTCTTACAACTAGGGCTCACGTGAATCTTTAGGGCTGTGGGTTGAAGAGTTATATGCCATTTTCATTACGGGACATACCTTTTATTGTATAATATTACTTTCATATTTTAAGTCAGTCAATTTTTTAACTTAGTCTGTGTTTAGTACATGTTTTAACTAGCTACATATTTTATCTAAACACATGTCTTATCCAAGTACATGTTTTAACTAAGTAGTGAGCACATGTTTATTCTTTAAAAAAAAACAAAAGATCTTTGACCACAAGGGAAATAAGAGCATGAACATGGAGGCACCTTCTCCATTGGACTCCATTCTTGAAGCGGTATTCACGGTGTCACCAAACAGACAGTAACGAGGCATCGTCTGACCCACGACGCCAGCCACACAGGAACCTGAAGTGATTAAAAATACAATTTACAAACCAAGAAAAGCAGGTAATGTGAATTCGTTTTTTACCCGCTCTCCAAGATTACGCTGTTCCATGCTATGAATCATATGGCAGGGGAAATAACTACCGTAAAATTTATTATTGAAAATATATTTTAACCAATGATTTCCCTTTGACGTAGTCTATACGGATTAGGTATTATCATAAATCCTTCCCTACGAAAAGTTTATAAGTGTAAACATAAACATTCAAATAGTTTATGTTGACATAAACTAAAGTTGATAACTATTTATATATATCGCCTGCCCGGGGGGAGTTTGGCAAAATTAGATCTGCGTTAAGCATCAACTAGCTAACAAAAGCCTCAAATATTTGAACAAGCTATAAACAGTTTGATCCAGTTCATATATTGAAAACGTGCACTAAGCACAAAGTGGGGAAACTAAAACTCGCTAGTAAAACATAGAAGACCAGCAGAATCCTTGAAACCTATCTCCCCACCCTCCGCCTCCCCTCTGTCCCATGAACTTACCTCCAAACCCAAAACCGAACCACAATCCCAGTGCTATCATAAGATACGATCATCATCCTTGTTTAAAACATCGCCTTACCGCTGTGAATCCCTATCCTCAACATCAGGATGTCGTTTGGCCTGTGCCGTATCTTGAACTGCTTGATGGCCGTCAGCAGATTCAGCGACATCGAGGCGATCTCGCCGGCGTGGCTGATGCCGTTTTTCTTGGGCAGCCCGCTGACCACCATGTAGGCGTCGCCTATGGTCTCCACCTTGTACACGTCGTACGATTGGATGATGTTGTCGAACAAGGTGTACAGGTCGTTAAGTAAATCCACGACCTGCAGGTGGGTCGAGCAAGATTTAAACAGTTATTGGTGGGATGAAACTTGGTTGGAGGCGGCAAGTTTAATGTTTAAAAAAGTAATAAAATAGTTAATGGCAACATTAAAATCGAGGCTTGTGGTAAAGTTCTAAGGTGAAATGAGAAAAGAGAAACAATTATATATTTTTTTTCCCCTGACCCGGACACATACCCACACTCTGAGCACCAGCACACATTCTCACACACTGAGCATCAGCACACATACGTACACTCTGAGCACCAGCACACATACGTACACTCTGAGCACCAGCACACATTCTCACATTCTGAGCAACATCACACCCCTTCCCCCTCTGGGCATTTAAAAAATAATTTAATTTAATTTGTTAAGTTCATCGGCTGCCACCTTCAAAAAATGCCCTGATATGTTACGAGGCTATAGGGCCTTGCGTTGAAGTAAATCTTAACCAGATCGGAAATACAAAATCTTCATTAAAGCACTATATTAGTTAACAGCCCTTAATACGGAGTTTGATTACAAACAGCGGCGTACTCTCTGATGACATGACAGTAAAAGCTGTGAAACCTACCTGCAGTGGCGTACTCTCTGATGACTTGACAGTAAAACGTACATACAGTAGCGTACTCTCTGATGACATGACAGTAAAACCTACCCACAGTGGCGTACTCTCTGATTATATGGCAGTAAACCTACCTGCAGTGGCGTACTCTCTGATGACATGGCAGTAAAACCACAAATATCACTGAAGTAAATTGTCACACTGTCGAATGCCTCTGGAATGACAGGCTGACCTCTAACCAGTTGTGCGGCAACGCTCCTGTAAGAAAAGGATCAAATTGTTAGGTACGTGGCACTTTTAGGTTCATGGCAGTGTTAGTTAATTGCAGAAAACATAAAATCTCAACATGCAAATAACAGAAATTTGAAGGTATTTATGTTTGGTCAGTGTGCAATCATGAAAATATTTTGTTCTTACTAGGAGAGACTTTCTTTGCATTATGAAATAAAGGCCAACCTTGAAATATTAGCAATAACAAGGCGTAAGTTATTCATTTAATCTTTGGTAATGAGGGTACCGATCTCGAGACGAGAAATTTCTTTTGAGCATTCAAAGGTATTTTTTTAAAAGTACACAAAGGTTAACACCTGGCAGGGTCATGTTTAAAAAAAAAAATCTTATGATCTTTAAAAAATAGATATGATGATAAAGAAGTAAGGGTTACAGGTATATGTTTGTTAGTGCTTTTCTACACGTAGCAACGATGAACGAACCATGTCGATGGGCGCTCAGAGAGGACTTACGAGGGCAACATTCTGTGGAGCAATGATTCCGTTTTCTTTTTCTCTTCGTGTAACTCCACTGTCCTCTCAGCCACGACAGCCTCCAAATTGTTGGCATATTTCTCCATCAGCATCATCATGTTATCAAAGATATTTGATCGCCTGGAAACGGAGGCACAAAATATGCTGACGTAAGCTCAGTTTAAAAGAACGTAACATAAAATATGAATGAATGTTTCTTTTTTTTTTATTCGGGACATGTAAGTTTTCCCCCACAAATTCGGGACCTAAATGGTTTTATTTTTGTATTCGGGAACTGAAGGTTGCTTCTTTTACTGGGGACCTGAATGGTGATTCTTGTATTTGGGACACAAATGTTTATTTATGTATTCGATCTGATCTCTACAGGTTTTTTCTGATGTTAATCTCCAAGCCTCTAAAATGTTGCTGTATAGTTATTTTCAAAATTGAATTATCTCACCGATCTAAACAAAATAAATTAACATCTACAAACTGGTTCTTAAATTATTTTATTTTACAAAAAAATGAATACACGTTTTGTTATGACGACACAATTCGATAAAAAGTGTTATATCTAACAGTAGACTGTCAATCACATGATGCTATCAAAGAATAGCCGATCCCATCAAGTTTCCTAAGAATAAGTCTAATTATGTAATTTGAGAAAACAAAAATCACACGATTACAGTGAAACACTACAATTATGGCTTACATTCCTTTCTGCATATGACGTAAGGACTTTTTGCAAGTTTTGAAATCTGGCCTCTCCGCAGGATTCTCATGCCAACATTTCAGAAGCGTTTCTAAAACACTCTTATCACAGTTGAGTTCTGCTGTGTTGGGTCGAAATGGGATTCCATCTGGCCCCTCGGGACCTGCTTTAACCTTTTCAACAATTTCTGTGGTCAACATTAAGGAACTAGGCTATATTATTCGTCTTATGTGTGTGAAGATGTTTGTTCCAATCGGTATTCCATTGTATGTGTCGATGTTTGTTGACATGGCATTGTATGTGTGGATGTTTGTTGACATGGCGTACATGGTATTGTATGTGTGGATTGTTGTTCATATCAAAATTTTATTGTATGTGTAGTCGTGTGTTTATATGTATATCGCATTGTTTAAATGTGTTTTGACGAAAAGGAAATTGTGGGTGACAACTTTAAATAATTCTTGATCAATATTTGATAACTCAACAACTGATAAGATTTTTAATAAATTAATTATTCAACATTTGCTTTTTTTCATACATTTCGAAATTCTTTCAAAATATTTTCGGAAGGAAGTATAATTCTGTGTCATTTAAAAATAGTGATTTCGGAACAAGTAGCAGAGAAAACAAAGACAAAATTGATCTTATTAAAAATATATACTATATTAGATATCTGTTTCAAATGAACATTAAAATAAACTATATAAAATTATTTTCAGTCCAGATCAAGAATTCAAAGTTTCTATCTGCGTTTGCGATCTTCCCTAAACCGTTCATCCATAATGTATGAGATCCCAGCAATGATTTCGCAATTTTATTTATAGATTCACCGTGTCACGTTTTCAATATTTGTGAATAGCGTACTTTTACATGTGCAGCTTTCCCCAACTAACAGGTGGATCAGACAATAGGATACATTCATCTGAAGATCTTTTTTTATGGTACTACGTGCATTTGTCTTAAATAAAAAGATCATAAAATAAGCTTGACATATTGCATTTATTGAATTGTAAAAAAAGTGTATACACTGAAAGGCAGGATCTAGAATGGATTTAAATGCTGCCATATACTAAAATGCTTATCTTAATGTCTAGATCTGGATATCAATCTTGATATGAACATTAGAATCTTCAAGATCGTTTTATCTTAAAAAATAAACACCAGAGAGTTTATTTTATTTCTTATTTTAACCAGAACGACCCAATTCTCCAACTGAGACTTGATCCCTTCTCGTCAACAACCGACATAGTCCCACACCTTTTGGGGTCAAATGACAACAACCGACATAGTCCCACACCTTTTGGGGTCAAATGACAACAACTGACATAGTCCCACACCTTTAGGGGTCAAATCACAACAACCGACATAATCCCAATCCTTTAGGGGTCAAATGACAACAACCGACATAGTCCCACACCTTTAGGGGTCAAATAACAACAACCGACATACTCCCACACCTTTAGGGGTCAAATAACAACAACCGACATACTCCCACATTTTTAGGAGTCAAATGACAACAACCGACATAGTCCCACACCTTAAGGGGTCAAATAACAACAACCGACATAATCCCACATCTTTAGGGTTCAAATGACAACAACTGACATAATCCCACACCTTTAGGGTTCAAATGACAACAACCGACATAATCCCCCACCTTTAGGGTTCAAATGACAACAACCGACATAATCCCCCACCTTTAAGGGTCAAATGACAACAACCGACATAATCCCACACCTTTAGGGGTCAAATGACAATCTCCGTAACATCCATTCCTATTGATGATCTCATACAGCAGGATGCCGAATGAGTACACATCCCCTTTCTGTGTGCCGGCCGGTAATGGTTTCTCCAGTCGCAGCAGCTCTGGCGCCGTCCATAAAAACCCTAGAAATATTATTAAAGTAGCAACTAATAGAGACTGTATTTGCTTTTAGTCGGCACGCCGATCCTCATTTGTTAAAGAAACTACACGAAATTAAAGCGTTATTATATATTTTAAGACTTAGGGTCGGTTCACACGATCAAATTTTCCTTCAAGCATTTGACGCAATTCGTGTTTGAAGCCTTTATGTTGTTTTTTGTTGTTGTTGTTTTTTTTTTGGGGGGGGGGGGATTTTATCAAATAGTGTTTTGAAAGTTGTGACAAGGCTTTATACACGAATTGCATCAAATGCTTGAAGGAAAATTTGATAGTGTGAACCGACCCTTAGCGTCAGTTTACACGATCAAATTCCTTTCAAATTTTCGTTCATTCAATTAATGCGAGTTTTGTATGAAGCCTTGTCACAACTTTAAAATTACTGTTTGATCAAATTCTCAATTTTGTCTACAAAAAAAACAAAAAACAAAAAAAAAACAAAAAAAAAAAAAAAAAAAAAAAACAAAACAACATGCAAAAAAATGTGCGTTCATACAAAAATGTGCGTTCATACAAAAATGTGCATTCATACAAAAATGTGCGTTCATACAAAAATGTGCGTTCATACAAAAATGTGCGTTTATACAAAAATGTGCGTTCATACAAAAATGTGCGTTCATACAAAAATGTGCGTTCATACAAAAATGTGCGTTTATACAAAAATGTGCGTTCATACAAAAATGTGCGTTCATACAAAAATGTGCGTTCATACAAAAATGTGCGTTCATACAAAAATGTGACTCAAATTTGAAGCTAATTGGAAAGGTATTTGATCGTGTGAACTGACTCGCTACTCAATTCACAAGATTGCATGTCAAATTTCTATTTAAACGCACTATTTAGTTTGCTAAATAGTGCGCTCAGAAAGAAATTAGACGAACATTTGATAGTGTGAACTGACATAAACATATGTGACATATTTCAACTTTCAGTCAATGAATAATTATTATTTAAAACGTGAATTCAAAATGTGAGATGTGTGTACCGTTTTTCCTTTCCGTACAATAATGCACAGGGAACGATATAATGCACAGAGAACGATATAATGCACTGGGAACGATATAATGCACACATAAATTACCAAGATGTTCCCTCAATGATACCTTCTTTGATATACCTAACAGATCTTGTCATTACATTAGGTCTACATATTCAGGAATGTTAAGCCAATTCCTAGTATCCTCTCAAGCCAACGGAGAAACTGTCAGTTCAGTGGGCATTGATAATTATCAATTCTTATCCATCGCGATATTTTGCAAGCGAATTTGGAAATTACAGAAATAACAGAGCTTCGGATATGTGGAGATGGCCGATATTTTCTAGAGTTGGAAGCATACATGGTTTCAAAATGAATGAATATGTACATTGTTACCATGGACCATCGGTCGGTTCTTAGTTTTAAAAAAAATCCTAGAAAATGTCACTGAAAACCACGCTGAATTAGCGAAAAAAAAAACGGCAAAATTAGCTCTAACCAAAAAAAAAAGACTAGAAAATATATACATTCATCTTAAAAAGTAGCTGCAACTATTATTGCTCCAAAAGATAAATAACAAATATAAACAAAATAATACTTGCAGTACACGCTAGGAATTTAAAGTGGAGAAAATTTCTGGAACTCACTTTTAAAGTTTGCGTGCTCCCCATGGTATGGCAGCTCTTGTTTGGATTTGAACTTATTCAAACCGAAGTCTGATATTTTGATAACCCACCTACTATCTACAAGGCAGTTTGACGATTTGAGATTTCCATGTGAGACAACGGCCGAGTCATGAATGTAGATCATGCCCTGAAGAAAAGGAAAAAAAAACGTAGAGGAAATACACATGTGAGTATATTAATCATTTACAAAAAATTTGCCGAAAATTAATTATACATAATCATCTCTCAATAATTAAAATATGGAAGCGGGGTCTGTTTCTTTAGTATCTTTATAGTTGCTTACTTCCTGTACCGATAAACTCATATAGCAAAAGTGTGTGCTATTTAAAATAATAAATATAGACACATTCTTTATATCTCATTTAATAATTTAATAAGTTATGGTTTAAGACAACTCTTCTAAAATCATGCTTTTAATAGTGACTATAGTTTTATACGTCAGTTTATAAGTTCTCATACAAATCAATTTATCAAAAATCCCAAGTTAGTTTAATTTTTAAAAAACGGCATCAAATCGCATGTATCGATATCTCTGACCAATAATTTGATATTCAGTACCTTTATAAATTCTGTGACTGACGAATATATTGTTATTCAATACCTTTATAATATATGAGACAGGCCAATATTTTGTGATTCGATACCTTAAAAATGCCTGAAACAGCCCAATATGTTATGATTCAATACCTTTATAATGTCTGAGACAATTGATGCGATAAACATCTCGTCCAGTTTTAAATCACTATTTTCTAGGATATCCTGAGGAAGAAAGACACCAAAATCAATTGATATGAATCTCAGCTGGCATGTCTACTCACTATTCATACTATGCTGATCATTTTTTTTTTTAATTAAAAGGCCTTTCTATTGTTTGACTCTTAGTATATGTTTCATTTTTTTTGTGATGAAAATATCGGGGACGTATATAAATAATTTCGTTAATTTACATTATTTAACTTTTTAAAAGTATAAATTCCATTTGTATATGGTAATTTTAGGGGTGATGTTATGATTTAAAAAAAAACTAAATGCAAGAAAAGACTAAACAATTTTTTAAAAGAAGGTAATGGGGACATTTATTGCATATATCTTAACACAAATTCGAATTGTTGTCTTACATATTATGTAGATTCATTTGTTTAGAACGAGACACGGATGAACTGCCACTAAATTCAGAATTTAGTACAAGTCCATTTCTAGGACAATATCGAGAACGTGAACAGGTTTTTGTTAAATCGCAAGGGATCATATAGAATGCTAACAATGAACTACCCCTGTCTCTGGACGATACTTAATCAGACAAGGCCCCCTTAGTTCTCTGTAAGGGTGTAAAGCGTAAGCCACAAACTGATGTAAAAAAACAACAAATATATATTTTTTTCTCTAAAGTTTCTATTTTCCCCCTAAACGTCCCAACACATTAATTTTGCCTTCCTTTAAGGCGTTACCTTGCATTAATGCTGAGGGGAAAAATTAATTATTGTTGACACGCATACCATTCTGGCCACTCAGAGTCTCTTCTTTCTCCGAGAGAGAGACACTCTTGACAAGTAAGGAGTGAGAACTTCTAAATTAAGTTGAGGGGTTAAAGCGAGCTGATGAGGTAAACACACTAGACCAAGACAGACTGAAAGGTTTACAAAAAGTCTTCACTAAAACAGAAGTGGACATAATTTAGCCGAGTACCCGATTCGCTAGTCTCACCTACATGCACGATATATTTGCATACATACTAAATACAATCAAGTAATAAGGGACATCAGGGTCTTCAGTGACTCAATAAGTGTCTTCGAACAGTTCCATTAGTTTGTCTGGCATAAATGTTCTGATATTTTTTAATTGGTTTTTTTTGTGGTATTTATTGACATTAATTTGTGACGTATTAGAAAATACATACCTCTAAACTCCCCTTTGAGCAATATTCTGTGACGATATGAATTAACCCCGCTTCTATAGTGGCGCCAATGAACTGTACAATGTTGTCGTGGCGAAGATCTCTCATCTATGGAGATAAAATGTCCAAAGTTATCTGGTTATTTTTAGACAGGAGATGAAAAAAATAACATACGAATGAAGTAATAACATACGGCTAGAAAGGAGTAAAAGAAATATATATATTAATACTTAATGTTCGGGAAATACAAAGGTTAACACTTTTGATGTAGGCGAAATATTTTAAATAAACTTCCCGATTAATTTCGCTAACCCTGCTGTAATAGTATTCTTGCTCATTAGTATTTGTTCAGTCATTTTCTATAGTAATTGGCTTTGAATAATTGGAATTATATTGATGGTAATCAATTTATTGTTGTCGTTCATTGTACTGTTGGCGTTCATTGTACTGTTGGCGTTCATTGTACTGTTGGCGTTCATTGTACTGTTGGCGTTCATTGTACTGTTGGCGTTCATTGTACTGTTGGCGTTCATTGTACTGTTGGCGTTCATTGTACTGTTGGCGTTCATTGTACTGTTGGCGTTCATTGTACTGTTGGCGTTCATTGTACTGTTGGCGTTCATTGTACTGTTGGCGTTCATTGTACTGTTGGCGTTCATTGTACTGTTGGTATTCATTTTAATTTTGACATTCATTGAATTCTTTGTATTACCTTCATTTTTGTTCGTTTTTTTTTTTTCTAAGTCTAATTGACCCAAATTTCGGCATCTTATCGAGCTGAAACTTGGCACACAGAGTCTTCGCCGATAATAACACATTCATTCAAACGTTCAGCCCAACCCCCCAAACCATTCCATCAACAATCAGTTTTTCCTGTTTTTCATAATACTTGTTTGTGCCGAAGATTCGAGACAGGTAAAACAATTTAACCGGCTTTACTCCCTCAATAAATGTCATTGCAGTAAAAATGAAATGTATTTCTGAATTGCTGAGTGGGAAAAGGAAGGAAATGTGCAACGTTTTTTCGTCAGAACTTTACCCAAATGCATTATCGCCCTTTAATAATGATCAATCACGCATACTTATAAAAATGCAACCTTAAAATTGTATATCATCCACTCACTATCGACTTATCCTGATCTTCCTCTCATCCTCCAATAATTCCTTTTAACCATCATTCTCATCTCATCACTGTTTCCCCTCGCCTATTCACCTCCCCTCACTCAAATCACCACATCCTTACACTCTCACCTATACATCTCCCCTCACTCTAATCACCACATCCCTACCCTCTCACCTATTCACGTCCCCTCACTCTAATCACCACCTTTATACACTCTCACCTATTCACCTCCCCTCACTCTAATCACCACCTCCCTACACTCTCACCTATTCACCTCCCCTCACTCTAATCACCACGTCCCTACCCTCTCGCCTATTCGCCCATAAACATCAGCGAGCTTTGAAGGACTCACCACTTTGAGCTCCATTTTGATCTCCCTTGACGACGTGTCAACGGACTTCTTTCTGATCGGTTTGAGGGCCACCAGAGTCCCTTTGTACAGCCCCATCTTGGTGAACCTTTGCTCCTGTTCGGGACTGATGCTTAGACTTGCCGTGCTCTGAAGCTGGTGATGGTGTGACATATGACATGACTTTAGTGAGTAAAATGGAGGGGGGTAAAGATTAGTGAGAAATTGGTGAGATTCCAGTCAGTCCAATATTCGAGACGGACAGATGCAGTCATGTGGAATTTTGAAGCGTAAATTGGTTCACAGCATACATGGAACTTTATTTTCACGATTTTCTTTCTAAGATCACAAAGTAGAGAAGAAATTGTTGCCAGGATGATTTTAGCTATTTATTATTATTGTGGTGTAAGTTTATGTTTTTGAAAATGATTGTCTACTGAAAAATAATAAACGCCAATATAATAATGACGTTAAATTCAAGTAATTTACGAAATAATGAAATACTCTCGTAATAATATTAAACAAACAAAAAAATAATAAAAAGACTTTCTGGGTGCTTAGAAAATGCCTTGAACATTTTTAAATTAATTTCTCTGCTTGAGACTTTCATGACTAGCAGTTCAAAAATGTTCCTTGAACTAATTTCAAATAAGTTCACGCTGAAGGAATAGCCTTTTTTTTAAAATCGACATCCTTATTAAAAAAAAAAACTAATTAAAAAATTTAAAAGAAACTCTGATCAAGTCAAATAAATTTAAAAAATAAATCAAATGCATATTTTCTTTGTTAATTTTTTTTACAACAGTATTAGCCTTATTTGAATTTGTAGTTGAAATATATTTTTTCCCTCTCTCTGCTACTTTTTGAAATACATTTATAATGAATAATAGTTTAGGCTATGCCAGGAAATACTTAAAGGTAGTGCACAACTTTCAGTGCACCAACGGGTTGATTTAGAAGCAATACACCGGTGTGTTTGGGAGCCAAGGACTCCATACTGAATCTATAATAGGAAATTGATTTTTGTTTTTATTGGATGGCTGACTCAAGTCATGTGATGACTGAAATAAAACGATAACAAACGGGACGGGTCGCTCAGTGCGGATTTGAGAGTTCTAGTTGATTGGGCTGGACATTAAATTTGGAACGTGGGTTACAAAGTGTTCACAGTGGTTACATAATATATAGTTTGTGGAATAGCCAACTAAAATGGCATCTAGATTAAAAGCTTGCATTAAGAATTATGGGAATTACAGTGATCCCTCGCCACTTCGTGGTTCACGTTTTGCGGTATTACTGTATCACAATTTTAAAACCCTTTATATTAAATTCTCTTTTCTTCTTGTGTTCGTTACACAAATCATCGGCAGGCTAAAATGACCCGCTTTTCGTCATCATGTAGAGCTACAAATTTGCCACATAGACTCGTTGCGTAAGATAACACAACATGTTAAATTTTTAGCCTCGTCTTTTACCCCTAACTCCCAAATATCAGTTGTTTTTTTTCCTGTTTTTCAAAGGGAAGATGAATGAAATGTGATTTTTTTTAATGGTTGCTTGTTTTGCTGCGGAGATGAATTGTGTAGCTGTTGCCTATGTGCTTTGTATTTGTGACGTATTAGGGTAAGCAGTAAAAAATAAAATGTATTCTTAAGGGAAAATCACGTACAATTACATAAATGCAAACAAAAATACATATAAAGGACTTATTAGAAAACATTTTGTACTGGTTGTTCAATTTATTTGTTTATTTTGTAGATAATCATACATAATGGCATTTGTGGTTTAAGTTACGTGGGTTTACCTTTGTATTATTTGTTTAGCATTGCAATTGTTTAAAAAGTGTGGTAAAAGTTAAAAATAGTGTGGGGAAGATTTATATGAGTGTGGGGAGTGCTAATAACGGACAAAAATATATAGGAATACATTTTTAAAATAAGATCACTACGTCGCGGATTTTCGTCGATTGCGGCCCCGGGGGGGGGGGGTCGGAGGGATGGGGGGTGGGCCCTTAACCCGTAATAGTCGAGGGACAACTGCAATCGCTTGGCATAATGCTCAAACTGTTAACTCAAGGGGTCGTTGTAGGGCTGGGTAATTTTAAAAAGGAAATCTTGCTTCCAGGGTTTAAAATTGAAATAAAATATTTACCTTTTGTTACCTTTTTTTAATATTCAGCATATTCATGAAATAAACACTGGCATTAGGTACAAAGGTTTTACTGGAATAGTAAATCATCGACTGCTTATTACAATTTTTATGGTGCTTGAAGGTAACCTCGGGAGTCTCTGGGTAGAAGACTGATTAATTTACGACTTAACTGTACCAGCCCAGCAACACGTGCTTTGATAATACACTAAAACAACTTTCAAAGTGTGATTACACAGTCGGATATTAAAGCTGTCAAACTCTCAGCCCGGTAAAATATATCAAGTAATCGTTCGTTACATGCGAACGTTCCCTGTAACCCGACCAAATCCGTTCATGGCACACAGATCAGGTGAGTACCTTAAAATGGGTCAAGTTAGTGCAACATAACGTTTTGAACAAATACCAGTAGAGCTGTGGCCGGTTTCAACGAGTTTGCTTAGAGACTATTTTTACTCTCGACATTTCTGTTGGCACACAGAGAATGACGCTAAAGAGGCCATATCTAAAATATTGTCGTTCATCCGTTGGGGGAGTGACCTACTTACTCCAGTGTTACTCATCATGGAAAGAGTGGAGATGGCGGCTTCCGCTTGGAGATTGATATCCTTCATGTCAATTTTCCAGATGAGGCTGGCCAGTGCTTGTTCGTATCTCCAGTTTCTGGAGGCGGAAAGGAAAAGGAGTCGGATTTGTTAGACATTTAACAGATAAACACATACGAGTGTGTTAGTAATTGTGTGAGTGAGTGTGTGAGTGAGCGTGTGAGTGAGCGTGTGAGTGAGCGTGTGAGTGAGCGTGTGAGTGAGCGTGTGAGTGGGCGTGTGAGTGAGCGTGTGAGTGAGCGTGTGAGTGAGCGAGTTAGTGAGCGAGTTAGTAAGTCTATGAGTGAGTGTGTGATTGAGTGTGTGAGTGAGCGTGTGAGGGAGCTTTTGAGTGTGAGAGTGTGTATGTGTGTGAGTGTGTGTATGTGTGTGAGTTTGTGTGTGAGATAGAGTGTGAGTGTGTGTGTGTGTGTGACTGGTGAAAATGACTAAAACAAGAAGAGGCAGTTTTAAATAAAGCAAATTATCTTTTAAAAATAATATTGTCAGAGTTAAAGTCAATTATTTTCTAAAATGACATGATATAAGTTTGGACTTTTGTTGTATAGGTCATTTCTTTGAATGCTCTTGTGTAACTTCCTATTAAAATTTAATGGGTTTAATGTACTTTGGAATCTTGGTCTGTTTAATTGATATATACCATTGTTAGGGAATTGATTAATAGGGCATTACAAAACAAATTCACAAGAGAGGAAATTGTCGTCAGATGTTTCCAAATTTTTGTTAAATGTAGGTTTACTAATCAATGTTCTAAAGGAACAATTTTCTGCAATAAAAAGGCATTACTGAAAAAGTTTTTTATTAACAAATTACACATGAATTATTATGAGTTTAGACCAGAGGTCGCAAAATCGGCCCCTTTTGCCAAAACCAATAACAAAAATGTTTATCTCCAGACTTTAATCAAATGAAAAAAAAATATTCTTAACTTTTTAATTTAAATAGTTTTATTAACCAAATATTAAAATAATTGGTGTTGTTTTAATCTTTGGTCAACTTTAAATAATGAGATCGTAAAATGACAATGTGTCTAGTGTTTGGTCACTTAACTTTGACCGCAAATGGTTACAAAAGTAACCTAATGAAGAGAACACCCGCTCAGTTGGAGGAAAAGAACTTAGGCATCATACGCAATTTCTAAATTTTGTCCTCTTGAACCCCATTTCTCAAGTAAAGCCATTTCTATTTTGACCAATGTATCAATGTCTCCATCCGTTCGTCTGGAAGTATTATCCTGAACCTGAAGTTTCTTTTGTATTTCTATTTCTAATTGTCTCTTAAGCGGCAGTGTATCATCAAGTTCATCATGTTCAGATCCAAGATGTTCAATTTCATTGTTCAAAGATATTTCCAACGAGGAATCCGCTGTCTGACCATGCTTTTGAATATCCACGATATGTTTTCGCATCTAATCGCAATCTGGCCTTAGAAATACGTCCAAGTAATCACTGGAATTACAGACTTTAATTGAGAGTGAAGGCCTGAAGTTGTTCCAATGTTTTAAGTATCTTGTTACATCTAATACATTTAGCTGAGAGATTGTCTGTAGCTTTTAAGAAATAATGCCAAACTGATGTCTTTGTTTCCGATAGTTTTATATGCTTTTCAAATTTAGGTTTATTTTTTTCAGGGTCCACCATTTCTTTCTATCAACCTGGGAAAATAAATCATAAAAAAATTATTAATTCAATCGAATTGGTTTGACGTGTAAAACTTTTTTTTAATATTTAAACTGTCGTGTAAATGTTTGACTAAGTACGGTACAGACAAACTGGGAAATTCAGCCTGAGACAAAATAGCTCGAAAATCAATTATGAGTTGAATGTTAATTTTTAATATTGTTATCACAAAATAGAAGTAACATTAATTTTCTGTGTCTTAAACTTAAGGTATTTAATTATCAAAATACGGATTTACTCAACTTTTTAATGTGTAGGTTTTTTGGCATAATTAAAAGAAAACAAGCAATAAAAAATTGTAATTAAAAGTTGACCCCGTGATTTGTGTGCAACGTGTTATTATTTCCATACAAACTCTTAATGTAAGTCAACATTCGATCTTCATTCGACTATACAAATTACTTATTTGGCGATAATATGAAGACATTTACTTACCAATCCTGTACCTTTAGGTTACCACTAGTCTCCACTTACACACTTCACACGCACGATGAAAAAACAAAACTAATCATAACGTCATGTTTCTTGACAAATAAGAGTACACAGATCTAGCCCGTCGGTCGGCTCTCTTTGAACTTGAGACACGTGGTGTGACGGATTTGCACATGTCATAAATTATTGATATGTCTTGATTTAACTACGACGTGGAAACTAAGAAAGACTATTTTTAAAAAAAAATTGAAAATGAAATCCCGGGATTATCGAAAATCCCGGTTTTCACAAATCCAATCCCGGTATTTTCGAGCATCAATTATGGTCCGGTATTCCGGTATTTTCGAAATTCGGGATCCCGGATTGCGATCCCTAGTTTAGAGAAGCCGATCACTTGATAACGTTATTGCCTCCTTGCCTGAAGGGAAGCAGCCAGTATGCCAGGGGATTAAAATTCGACTCCGTGTGCATCTTTAGATTTAGTCTTACTGGCTTATATACGACTGTGGGAATAAATCCGACATGTAAAGAGAACAAAAACAGTGCCGAAAAGACATAAGCAAAGAAACAATTTAGTTCAAGGCTGTTGTCCGTATTTACCAAAATATCTGGTTTTCTGTATTAGACGCCGGCTTAAAAATAACGTATTTATGGCTAGACATTTTTTGGTTGTTTTTTTAACATGAAACCGGCACAAACCAGATGAGGAAATCAAGGTTGCTTAAAAATATCCCCCAAAACTTTGATATTTTTGGCAATAAACATGCGGTCGAAAAAAAAAAGTGAAGTATAAACGTTTGTGACAAGTCACGCAAGGCTAATCAAACCGTACGTCATTGTGGTGCTAATGGTGGAAATGCAAGTGTTCCAGGACGTACGATGTGATGGGAAACAAGGGGATCTGATCCGTACTGGGGTAAACACATTAAAGTACCAAACGAAGTTATCCCGGCAGTGTCCACGGAGGTCATACTTTGATGAGGCCGCCGAAACGAGCGATGGCGATATGATATGTGAATAATCAGTGCGAGTAGGACAACGACTTAGGTCTTGTTTTCAACTTATTTATAATTTTTTTTTTAAAAAAGTAAAAAGGTTAATAATATTTTCATATTGTCAAGGACTTTGAGAACAAAAAAATGGTGAATGCCATTGACATGGCTTCTGTTAATAAACATTTTGAGGGCGAATAGGTATTACTGATCTCCATTTTTTGTTATTTTGTTGTAAGAAACATAGACCATCTTTAAGAAACATAGACCATCTAAAAAGCATAAACCATCTATAAGAAACATAGACCATATCTGATAAACATAGACCATTTGTAAAAACATAGACCATCTGTAAAAACATAGACCATCTGTAAAAAAACATAAACCATCTATAAGAAACATAGACCATCTGTAAGAAACATAGACCATCTGTAAAAAAAATAAACCATCTGTAAAAACATAGACACTCTGTAAGAAACATAAACCATCTGTAAGAAACATAGACCATATGTAACAAACATGGACCACATGTAATAAACATAGACCATATAAAATAAACATAGACCCTCTGTAAGAAACATAAACCATCTGTAAGAAAAATAGACCATATGTAATAAACATAGACCATATGTTATAAACAAAGACCACATGTAATAAACATAGACCCTCTGTAAGAAACATAGACTATATGTACTTCCTTGCGTTATGTTGCATGTTTTTCAAATTGTGAAAAATGGTTGCATTGTTGTTGTTTTTTTAAATAAACAGTTTGCAGTTTGAAAAAATATGAACTTATTTTAAACAAATTTATAGCTGTAATAAGCCACCCCAAATTTTATAGTTGTTATGTTCGTTTTTTTAAAAAAGTAATTAAAGTGAGCACACATTATTCAAGGTGTTATCGTGTCAGCGTGTGGGTGAAGGGAGATGTATTACAATTTCATTTTAATCTCAATTAGAGTTGATATTTCGGGGGACATAGTTTTAAAAAAAACACGGTTGAACTGTCGCGAATATGCCACACACTACTTTACTAAGTGGGGATATTGATTCCATTCAGGCACAACTTCTTAAAAAAAATTACGATTGATGAGACAAGATTTTGGCTTACTAAACAGTTATTTTACACCCGCCCCCCCCCCCTTCCTGGGGGTCTGAAACATAACCCAAGTGAAGCAGTGACGTAGCGAGCTTAACTCGCGCCAGGGGCACAATACCTTTTTAGCGCCCCCCCCCCCCTTATTCGAAAACCATACAATATTATATGTAAAATATACCATTTGGCGCCCCTTTGTGAGTAGCACCCGGGGCATGATGCCCCCTTGCCCCCCCCTCGTTACGCGACTGAATTGACGCCCGGGGCAAAGCGGCACAAAATGGAAGATTAGTCTTACGAATCTGTTTCTTGTTCACTAACCAAATATTGTAAGTTCGTGACGTCCCGGTTAGCCTCTAAGTTTAAAACCGGAATGTTTACGTTAGGGGGGGGAGGGGTATTAAGGCGGCAACAAATTTGTGCCCAGGGAATCAACAAGGAGTCATCAGGCAAACAGCACGACGGCTGGGTAGATTACGTCACACCCTTAAGGTGGAGAGGTTGTTTCCGGCGAGCTTACCGTTCACCCTAGGCGTGATAAATTGTCTGAAATTTGACGAATCGACTTAATAATTTAAGTCTTGCACGCGCGTCTGTAAAAATATGAAAGAATATTTTTAACGTTTTAAAATTTATTCGTAAAAAATTTTTTTAGAAAATATTTTTTTCCTTAAACAAAACTATGCCCCTTGTGTGTTTTTGTGTGTGTTTATTTCAAAAAATGATAATAAGAGTAAAATAAAGTGCGCACTTTTAATACAATTAGAAGTGCTTTGATGAAATGGTTCGAAAAGTATTGTTGAAATAGCTAGAAGTTCGTTTTTGATATTGTTAGAAGTGCATTGTTGATATAGCTAGAAGTGCATTGTTGATATAGTTAAAAGTGCATTGTTGATATAGTTAGAAGTGCATTGTTGAAGGTTGTTTTGGAGACAAAATGGTAATAAAATTATATTTAAAAACCTAACACAATAAAAATGTCCAATTGAAGACATCAGCACAAAAAAAAATGTCCAATTGAAGACTTCAGAACAAAATAATAATGCCAAAATGAAGACTTCAGAACAAAATAAAATTTCCAATTGAAGACTTCAGAACAAAATAATAATGTCCAATTGAAGACTTCAGAACATAACAATATTGTCCAAATGAAGACTTCAGAACATAATAATAATTTCCAATTGAAGACTTAAGAACAAAACAATATTGTCCAAATGAAGACTTCAGAACATAATAATAATGTCCAATTGAAGACTTCAGAACATAACAATATTGTCCAAATGAAGACTTCAGAACATAATAATAATTTCCAAATGAAGACTTCAGAACAAAACAATATTGTCCAAATGAAGACTTCAGAACATAATAATAATTTCCAATTGAAGACTTAAGAAGAATATAATAATGTCCAATTGAAGACTTCAGAACAAAATAAAATGTCCAATTGAAGACTTCAGAACAAAATAAAATGTCCAATTGAAGACTTCAGAACATAATAAAAAGTCCAATTGAAGACTCCAGAACAAAATAAAATTTCCAATTGAAGACTCCAGAACAAAATAAAATGTCCAATTGAAGACTTCAGAACATAATAAAAAGTCCAATTGAAGACTCCAGAACAAAATAAAATGTCCAATTGAAGACTCCAGAACAAAATAAAATGTCCAATTGAAGACTCCAGAACAAAATAAAATGTCCAATTGAAGACTCCAGAACAAAATAAAATGTCCAATTGAAGACTCCAGAACAAAATAAAATGTCCAATTGAAGACTCCAGAACAAAATAAAATGTCCAATTGAAGACTTCAGAACAAAATAAAATGTCCAATTGAAGACTTCAGAACCTGGGGTTTGAGACCTACTTACGCTTCCAAACAGTGCTTTAAAAAATGGTTTGTGGCCATTTGAAATTAGAAAATCAATATTAAAGAGGTTAGGCCCCGCTGGGTGACTTAATTGAATGGCATCTGTCATGCTCTTCATACTCATTTGTGTAGATACTTTTCAAATGTGACCGTATCACTCGCTGCTCAGCGCAGACTTTTGTGAGTCGTCAAGAAAAGAGAAATACATTTTTTTAACAAAAATCAGAGACCGAAAATAAAACAAAACGATTCGCACTGACCTGTAAACTAGCGCCAAGACGACGATCATGATAAGGGCCATTCCACCGAAACAGCCTCCGATGATATGAGGGACGACAGCTATTGAAAGAAAGCACAACATTTCTGAATAAGGGACCTTAGGTCAATTCAATAAGTTAACATTTTAAAAAGTAGGTTTTTTTTTCCTTTCCAATTATAATATAACGACATTTACAATGCAATGGCGTAGCTTAAGTACTTCCCAGCCCCTGGCTCCTATGGGCAATATTTTGATGCAGATATAAGGCAATATTTTGAGGCAGATATAAGGCAATATTTTGAGGCAGACTTAAGGCAATATTTTGAGGCAGATATAAGGCAATATTTTGAGGCAGATATAAGGCAATATTTGGGGCATATATAAGGCAATATTTTGAGGCAGATATAAGGCAATATTTTGAGGCTGATATAAGCAATATTTTGAGGCAGATTTAGGTAATATTTTGAGGCAGATATAAGGCAATATTTTGAGGCAGATTTAGGCAATATTTTGAGGCAGATATAGGCAATATTTTGAGGCAGATATAAGGCAATATTTGAGGCAGATATAAGGCAATATTTGAGGCAGATATAAGGCAATATTTTGAGGCAGATATAAGGCAATATTTTGAGGCAGATATAAAGTGAAATTTGCACGTACTTGGTTTAACACGGCACCTGTCACCGTCATACCCACAGTGTGGTTCATCAAGGGGGACCTTCCCGCCATACACATCTATGTCCATCACGTATGTCTGAAATGAGATTATAATGATAGAGGCTAAGCAAAAATAAATACATAAAAAAGATTATAATTTTAGAGGCTAAACAAAAAAACAAAATAGAAAAAAAGAGATTATAATGGTAGAGGCTAAGCAAAAAAGGAGATGATAATGGTAGAGACTAATCAAAAGATAAAGATTGTAATGGTAGAGGCTAAAAAAAAATCTAGGTTAATTTATAATCATTTGGCGTTGCTAAATGTAGTAAGGTTGTGATGTAAGTAATGGGGATATTTTGAGAACAAAGACGATCTCACCACAATGGTTCTGTCGAGACTATTCCTGGAAAACCTCCCAACCTGCCTTAGTCCCCTGCCGAAAGAGGTAGGCATGGGCTGAAGAGATAGGACGGTGTAGTTGCCCTCTGCGTCACCATTGCTGTCCATGTAGACCTCATGGCCCTGTATGCCTATGATGAAGGAATTGATGGTGTAAGATTGTGGTGTTTGTACGGCGGCTACCAGTGAACCGGCAATTTCTTCACCACCATAAAGAACTTTGATCAAAGCAATCCATTTAGGAGCGGCTATAAGTTAATTTGTTACGTCCCACCTGCAAGTTAACTTGTTACATCCCACCTGTAAGATAACTTCTTACATCCCACCTGTAAGATAACTTGTTACGCCCCACTTGAAAGTTAACTTGCTACGTCCCACTTGAAAGTTAACTTGTTACGTCCCACCTGTAAGATAATTTGTGACGTTCCACCTGTAAGATAACTTGTTACGCCCCACCTATAACTTAACTTGTTACGTCACACACTGTCAAAAGACCGGGGTTACTGTATAATTTAAAGAATTAAAACAATATATATATAAGTAGATTACTGACTGAGGAAAGTTCTGTCTCTTAGCTTATTGAAGACTGCAGTGCCATCTTTCGGGGATTTCTGTTCTTTGACGATATCATGTAACGCCCTGGCGTAGATCATGACAGAGTCGTACAAGTAGGCCGCAAACACGGGTATCTGTTGGAGAAATGACTTAACACAATTAACTAATCCATACCTTTGGTTGAATAGGTATTGGGGGCACACAAGTAGGCGCACAACCTTGATGTGTGACACCTATAAACCACCCAGGGATATTTTCATTGGTTAAAAAAAACAAAAAACAACAGTTCCTTAGTATAATGAGATCATTTCAATTTGTTAATTTGTATTTTGTTTCAATAAACAAGGAATTAAAAGCACAACCCTCCAGATAGCAGAATAATGTGATTTAATGTGATTATAAAAAATAATAGAAACTAAATGTCGACTTTCATTCAATAATTTCTCCAAAAAATATCTCATCAAATAACTTTTAAATAACACGTTTGATGTTGTAAATCTAAAGTCATTTATAGAACTAAGTTATAAAGATGACATTTGAATCATCTAACTAAGCTATAAAGATGACATTTGAATCATCTAACAAAGTTATAAAGATGACATTTGAATCATCTAACAAAGTTATAAAGATGACATTTGAATCATCTAACAAAGTTATAAAGATGACATTTGAATCATCTAACTAAGCTATAAAGATGACATTTGAATCATCTAACTAAGCTATAAAGATGACATTTGAATCATCTAACAAAGTTATAAAGATGACATTTGAATCATCTAACTAAGCTATAAAGATGACATTTGAATCATCTAACAAAGTTATAAAGATGACATTTGAATCATCTAACTAAGCTATAAAGATGACATTTGAATCATCTAACAAAGTTATAAAGATGACATTTGAATCATCTAACAAAGTTATAAATATGACATTTGAATCATCTAACAAAGTTATAAAGATGACATTTGAATTATCTATACTGATGAGTGTTAACAAAGCCAATCAAAGAACCAACAGCTAGTTTCAGAGGCGTAGAGTGTTTGGAGCATGGGTCAAGATTCCTTTTTACGCCCCCTTCAACTCTTTAACTCATTATTTGTTTATGCCAATAAAATATTATCAAAGCCCATTTTGCGCCCCGGGTCTACTCTGGCACCGGGTGACATCTGCCCCACTCTGTCCCAGAAACCATAAACCCGTCAAGTTGTCCTCCTCGCTGCAGCAGTGGCAAAGCTCCGGCCGAACCGGTCTCCATGGGAGCATTAGATGCAGTTACGGAGCCGATGAATATTTAATAAAGTTCCGCCTTTGTTTGGACAGTTCTGGGAATGTCAAGGGCGTGTCTTGAAGTTTTTTGTTTGTTTGATGAATCAGTCCTCTTCATAAATCAATTTTGCAGTTGAAAGAGAATGTTGATGAATATGGGTTTATAGTTTAATTATGTTTGTTTTCTGTGTGGGGGTGGGGGGATGGTGGTTGTTTTCATTGTTTGTTAACATTCTACTTTTCGTTAACATTCTTCTTGAGTTAGTTGTAAGGGGAATATTGAACAATGGCGCCAACGTTTGGTTTGGTCGTAAATGCTCAACGCCTTTCATCAGGCTTAGGTGTGTCGTCAAGCTGTAGTGAGGACGACAGGTGCAGTATGACCTTGTATGGGTCCAACTAGAGTTGGCAGCTTGGGTAATATAATGATCTCAATGGGCAAAGACACAATAAAAAACGTAAAGGCCGTACAACAAGCGTGATAAATTGGTGGCCATTTAAAATGCTCCATATATAACGCAAACTACAAGGAACGGATATAAATCTTTTTTTTTTAAAATTATTTAGTCCACATTTTTTTTTGCTTTAGTCATAAGGTCCAACCAAGAGCCGATATTGTTTTAAAATTTTATTTTCATTTTAATAACTGCCGATTGAGGTAAACTATTATAAGCGAATTGTTTGTAAGTGTTAATTTTCAAACAATAAAAATGTTCAAGAAACAATAAAGTCCTTATTAAATGGAGGCATGTTGGTGTAAGATGGTGATCGATGGTAGCGCCAGATCTCTACATATCTACAAACATTGTTTGAAAAAAAAACCAATTTCAACGTTGATGGAACTAATAATTGTGTCAACATTTAAGTTCGCAAAAAGTGATTGATATGACCCATTTTGATGAATTTGAAATAAGATAAATCTTTCCCTTAAACCACCACCACCCAACCCACAGGACAAAAAATAAACAACAAAAAACCAATGGCTGTTCGAATTTCAAAATTCGACTTCTAAAATGCCAAAATTGATGTCTCTCAATTATAGGAAGGGTTTAAATTTTAACAATTCTTATATGAAATTAAGCTTCTCTTCCAGTTCTTTTCGAATAAATATATGAAATTGGAGTTTGATCACAAACCTTCGTTTCGAAATAGTTTGCTTCCTGTATCAGTTCTAGCAAACCATCTAAGCCTTCCTCCCTTATTCCTAGTCCAGATTTTCTAAAGGGTCACAACAAACTTTGTCCCAAAAAGAGGTCCTCCGACTTCAGGTAAACAGGGTAACACAATAAGTTGATGATCAGACAGATAGGGTTTCCTATTCGCCCGTCTGAGCCAACATAGCTTCTTTTGAACCTAATGCAAAAATCATGTGATCTACCGCCCCCTAAAAAAATCAAAAAGTTGTATCAGGAGTTGGACATCATGCAATTATCGATTCTTATTTTATTCCTCTTTCAGGTGGCCAAAAACTGGACCTGTAGAGTTGTGAGGTCAAGAACTGCCCTTTTCTGATTGATGTTGTGAGGTCAGGAATGGCCCTTTTCTGATTGATGTTGTGAGGTCAGGAATGGCCCTTTTCTGATTGATGTTGTGAGGTCAGGAATGACCCTTTTCTGATTGATGTTGTGAGGTCAAGAATGACCCTTTTCTGATTGATGTTGTGAGGTCAGGAATGGCCCTTTTCTGATTGATGTTGTGAGGTCAGGAATGGCCCTTTTCTGATTGATGTTGTGAGGTCAAGAATGACCCTTTTCTGATTGATGTTGTGAGTTCAAGAATGACCCTTTTCTGATTGATGTTGTGAGGTCAAGAATGGCTCTTTTGTGATTGATTTCGAGGACAATGTCCAGGATTAGTATATGAGAGTAACTTGTTTATATTTAAGAACTACTTGTTCACGTAAGGATAAGTTCAGAGACTTCTCTGGTGGGTCCTGCAACCCCTGCGGCTGTAGGGGTCCTCGTATATTTTAAAGTAACTTAGGGGCCAAAATGTGTGATGAGGAAACAAAACTTTACCTGCCAACTCTGAATGTATGTGGCACAAAACCTATAAAAATTGATAGGGGGCTTCCAAAAGTCACATGACTGGTCTATGTGAGAGTCAAGGCATGATTTCAGTTGGCTAAGTTGCGCTTCACATGTTACATCTGGATTTGAGATGATACACTATTTTCAGTATTTACAAAACTGTCTCCAGTAATTACGCAACAGCACTTTGGAGACAGTTTCAAATGTTACAGGCTAAATTTTGTTATTGTATAGTTTCATCTTGAAAAATACAACAAATATTTTTTATAAAATAAAAATTAACTTACATTTTTAATCAGCTATATTATTTGTGAGTTTCCTGCCCCACTCTTTATGCATGGCCCTATCAGTCCCCATGTGAGTTTCCGGTCCCACTCTTTATGCAGACCCCTAACAGTCCCCATGTGAGTTTCCCACCCCACTCTTTAAGCAGACCCCTAACAGTCCTCATCTCACCCCTGCCCGGTCTGGTCGCTGTCAGTATCACAATATTTACAGCTACGGAGAGGTGTACCCCACTCCCTTCCCATTTCTCCTCATATCGACCTCCTGTAGTCACTCGTGGGCTCTCGCAGCTAGTAGCTATAGCTCAAGAATGACGTCATCAGCAGCAATAACAAAGCACCTGCAATCAACAGACCATGGCACTGGTGCCTCACCTCGACTTGGATATTCAGTATCACTTGAATGGGGTCCCTCTTGAAATTTAGTGGGGGCTTGTACAGTAGGTCCCTGACGGTGTTCTCCCATGTCTTGTAGTTGGGGTTCGTGATGGGCATACCGATTAAAAGAAAAACACCTTTCCAAAGGTCAATGGTGTCATTGCTTCGGAGGGTTTGAAGTTCTGAGGCTGAAAAAAAAAGGGGGAAACACAAACACATTAGTAATCAGATCTGATACAATAGGCGAATCAACATCTAATACAATAGGCGAATCAACATCTAATACATCGGTCAATCAACATCTAATACAATAGGCGAATCAACATCTAATATATCGGTCAATCAACATCTAATACAATAGGCGAATCAACATCTAATACATCGGTCAATCAACATCTAATACAATAGGCGAATCAACATCTAATACATCGGTCAATCAACATCTAATACAATAGACGAATCAAAATCTAGTACATTGTTCAATCAACACCTAATACAATAGCTGAATCAACAAAACTAGATTTTAGCTATAAAAAAGCTGGTAGGTGTTAAAAATATAAAATCTATATTAATGCGAAAATTGGATCAATGTAAATAAATAGAAATTCATGACCTGTGATCAACATACAACGTTATGAGCACCTGTCATTTTGTTTACCATAATAAAAATGACTAATTAGTCCTGTACACAGCAGACACCGTACGATAATCACAGTTACGGAAAGTGTAAGAATTACCTTTCGCTTATTAGCTTGATTTTATTCCTTTAATTTGTTTTGTTTAATGAAGCCACATTTTCTCTGACGGATGCAATGAACTTTCACTACATCTGAACCACTCTTATTAGGTCCTATTAACGAATTATAAAAGTTTTGGACTGCGATAAAGCTTTAAAAGAGATTAATTAGACACGAACAATCTGTGTCAATATAACAATATATATTAAGCTTTAATAATAATGTTACATTACACATTAGGTCCTAGGCATTTTAATTAATGATATTTGTCATTTTTTAGACCATTGTTCAATTCAAATATTAGCACGATTCTGCAATCAGTCAGATGGCCAACTGTCACAAAAGCGTTTTAAAAGCCGTCAATCCTAGTTTATTCTTGTTTTTTTACCAGTTTCTTCATTAACTTCCTTAACTCTCTGCCCCCACACCCCGCCCTTCTGCCTGAAATCCTGACTTTCGAATGAATGTCAAACAGCTTTACTAACTATTCCTCCTCCTACTCTCCCATACCCTACCTCAATATTTTCTACAGATGTGCATCAGAAAACAGTCAATAGAACTAATAACAAACAAATGGTTAGCACAAACGTGTTTCTCATTGTGTGATATCTGCTAGGACAGTAAGGTGTCAATGTTGTGTCATGTGAATAGATTCTTTGATCAACTAATTGTTAAGTGGGCCATTAGTTTTAATCATAAGACAAAATGTGTAAGAAAAAAAAAAGAAGAAAAAAAGGTCAATTAATTGCCCTAACACCGGTAAGTGCCTTAGGCAAGTGTAAGGTAAATGTGTAGGTGGTTAGGAAGAAAAAAACCTTTGACTTGTGACTTAAATGGATTACCAATTTTTTATTTTAAAGTAGCAAAGTTCCTATTGATAAATATAACCAAAATATTATATATTGTTTTTGTTAATTTTTCGTACTTGGCAAACATTGCTGTACCCGATTTTTAAAACAAATTTTCCCTTCGAAATTTTTAGTTATAACATGTAATCTCAAATTCTTTTACTAAGATTTATATTCATTTTTTATAATATAAATTTTTCCGCTATTTAGCTTAGCACAAGACATGTTGGTGACATAAATAATTTGATCCTAAAGATGGAGTCTGAGAAGTAACCTTTATATCCCGGTTGCGATATAAATGTTTCCTTCGCTCCACTCTCGACTTCAACCTTTGTTTACACGACTCAAGGTTGGCTCCTGGCAGTGTAGCGATCACGGCTGGGCGACTCGTGGCCCGCGGGCCACATGCGGTCCGCCAAAACGCTCAATGCAGCCCACGTGACATTTCAAGAACGGTATTAATGTTTTCTTAAAACGCTGAAACTTTGAAGGATTATACGTAAAAGCGTTTGAAAATAATTAATACAAGTGAAACATGACAAAGTAATATAAAAATAATCACGGGGAATTTTTAAGTTATTATTCCACTGGTTATTTGTGAAGTGAAATGTGAATGATTTTTTTCGAAGACAAATCTCAAAAGGAAATAAATGTAACAAATAGCATGTGGCCAGCCGATGAACAAAAATCTTTTATATGCTGACTGCTGTGCACACATGTTCCCAACTCCTGTCTTGACAGACGAACAATATAATATGTATTAATTTTTTTGTTAGGGTTTTGGGGGGAGTCGGTATTATATGATATATTTCTTTCTCCAGAACGCCCAGCCAATAAAAGATTTGTGAAATTGCAGGGTAATCCCACTGTGATGTTTAAATCTATTTATAGCTCTAAGCAGTTGTCGTGTTACTGAGACACGCGTTTGAAAGATTCGCCACAGTTGCCACCGTGTGATGCGTTAGTGTATTACCCTTGGGCAGTTACTCGCCATTCAATACACGCTGTTGTGTTAACTGGGTGAAATAAAGACAAGGTGTAGCTTAAAGCATGAACAGGTAGGTCAGTTTTGAAATGAGTTATGTAGATCGGTATCCGACACAGCAATCTCAGCTATACGACTATATGTCTGATGATTTTTCTAAGATGCACCTTGCTCTATCGTGTTAGGCTGTGCATCTGAATCTACTTGAGCTGAATCTACTTAATATACTGGTCCTAACCGGGAGGACTCACAATTATTTAGTCTTAAAAAGAAAATTATACCTGCATTAAAAAAATGATCAAACTATTAAATAATTTATAGTTGACCAAATTGTATCTAAAGCCTCAGATCTTACCATTTATTTCGCAATTCAACTTTAAATACTATAATTAACTCAGTGTAAACATATTTTTAAATCTCAGAGAAAAAACATAACGTTGCATAACAATATATGTTTTTACTTTGTCCAAGATATACGTTACTAAAAATATTTAAGGGCCTTACATCTTCGCTTTACAAATCCAATTCAACGCTTTTAAGAATGTAAAAAAAAATAAATGCTGCGAAACCTTTTAAAATATATTTCAAGAAAGTGCATTGGAAATGTTTAGGATCATAAATAAGTGCTGGAACTGTCTTGATTCGATTCCCCCTGGTAAACGTATCACCTATCACAAGATCGACCCGTGAGACGGAAGGAATGCTTTTTTATAAAACCGCTCAACAGTTTTATTTAGACACTTACTTACTATAAAAGGTATAATAATATGTGCTATATGCGTATGGTCGTTTGGGTAAACCACACATCTGTCATCTTCAAGCACAGCCCTCAATGTAATAACACAGGAAAAAAACAGGCCCAAAAAAAAAAAACAACCACAACCAAACCCTTCGTTAATATTACCATCCTCAATATTATCATCCTCAATATTACCATCCTCAATATTACCATCCTCAATATTACCATCCTCAATATTACCATCCTCAATATTACCATCCTCAATATTACCATCCTCAATATTACCATCCTCAATATTACCATCCTCAATATTACCATCCTCAATATTACCATCCTCAATATTACCATCCTCAATATTACCATCCTCAATATTACCAATGTTTTCACTGATTGAACGCGTCCTACAATTCGGCAAATAAAGGTTTGTTATACACTGTTTGTTTTAGTTTGTGGGTGCCGCTGTTTCGTTGATTGTCAATCTATATGCGCGCGGATCTATTAGATATGAAGAATAGTGAGGCCCACTTAATATATGTTGTGAGTCTAGACTTTTTGCACTTAACATATGTTGTGAGTCTAGACTTTTTGCACTTAACATATGTTGTGAGTCTAGACTTTTTGCACTTAACATATGTTGTGAGTCTAGACTTTTTGCACTTAACATATGTTGTGAGTCTAGACTTTTTGCACTTAACATATGTTGTGAGTCTAGACTTTTTGCACTTAACATATGTTGTGAGTCTAGACTTTTTGCACTTAACATATGTTGTGAGTCTAGACTTTTTGCACTTAACATATGTTGTGAGTCTAGACTTTTTGTTGATGCATGAGTATATTATTACCATTTTATTTTATATTTATCGGGTATTTTTAGTTTAATCATTGGCAAGGGTGTGAGGACCTCGACCCCGTGTAACAGAATTGGGACAATGATGTTGTTCGCAGGAAATAAAGGGGTTACAATTTGCCTTGCATTTTTAGGCCCAAACTAAATTACTATTATTATTATTATTATTAGTTGTCTTATATAGCGCGGTAACCCAGCCTAGGGCTAGGCTCGCGGCGCTGCACATAAATATATTAGTAAAAGAGACATAATCGGAACAATAACATAAAATACATTTCTGTAATAAAGAACAGCTGTATAGAGACAAAACAAAAACTAATGCATATTCACCCCGTCCACCCCAGAATTTACAGTCCTAGAAGTACATCAACTACTCCACTACTACAGTCCTAGAAGTACATCAACTACTCCACTACTACAGTCCTAGAAGTACATCAACTACTCCACTACTACAGTCCTAGAAGTACATCAACTACTCCACTACTACAGTCCTAGAAGTACATCAACTACTCCACTACTACAGTCCTAGAAGTACATCAACTACTCCACTACTACAGTCCTAGAAGTACATCAACTACTCCACTACTACAGTCCTAGAAGTACATCAACTACTCCACTACTACAGTCCTAGAAGTACATCAACTACTCCACTACTACAGTCCTAGAAGTACATCAACTACTCCACTACTACAGTCCTAGAAGTACATCAACTACTCCACTACTACAGTCCTAGAAGTACATCAACTACTCCACTACTACAGTCCTAGAAGTACATCAACTACTCCACTACTACAGTCCTAGAAGTACATCAACTACTCCACTACTACAGTCCTAGAAGTACATCAACTACTCCACTACTACAGTCCTAGAAGTACATCAACTACTCCACTACTACAGTCCTAGAAGTACATCAACTACTCCACTATACTACAGTCCTAGAAGTACATCAACTACTCCACTACTACAGTCCTAGAAGTACATCAACTACTCCACTACTACAGTCCTAGAAGTACATCAACTACTCCACTATACTACAGTCCTAGAAGTACATCAACTACTCCACTACTACAGTCCTAGAAGTACATCAACTACTCCACTACTACAGTCCTAGAAGTACATCAACTACTCCACTACTACAGTCCTAGAAGTACATCAACCACTCCACTACTACAGTCCTAGAATTACATCAACTACTCCACTACTACAGTCCTAGAAGTACATCAACTACTCCACTACTACAGTCCTAGAAGTACATCAACTACTCCACTACTACAGTCCTAGAAGTACATCAACCACTCCACTACTACAGTCCTAGAATTACATCAACTACTCCATTATACTACAGTCCTAGAAGTACATCAACTACTCCACTACTACAGTCCTAGAAGTACATCAACCACTCCACTACTACAGTCCTAGAAGTACATCAACTACTCCATTATACTACAGTCCTAGAAGTACATCAACTACTCCACTACTACAGTCCTAGAAGTACATCAACCACTCCACTACTACAGTCCTAGAAGTACATCAACTACTCCATTATACTACAGTCCTAGAATTACATCAACTACTCCACTACTACAGTCCTAGAAGTACATCAACTACTCCACTACTACAGTCCTAGAATTACATCAACTACTCCACTACTACAGTCCTAGAAGTACATCAACAACTTCACTACTACAGTCCTAGAATTACATCAACTACTCCACTACTACAGTCCTAGAGTTACATCAACTACTCCACTACTACAGTCCTAGAAGTACATCAACTACTCCACTACTACAGTCCTAGAAGTACATCAACTACTCCACTACTACAGTCCTAGAAGTACATCAACTACTCCACTACTACAGTCCTAGAAGTACATCAACTACTCTCCTACTACAGTCTGTAAATCGTGAAGTAAACTAATTAAACCGTGCAAAAGTCTCAAATCAAGTAAAATATTCGTTGAAATCTAAGCAGAACATGGCTAAGTGAGTCCACAATTAATAACATGCCGATAGTAGAACATTCCGAGATGAAAACAGTTGTGTCCGAGGTACTGAACGTTTCTACTTAACCTTAAGGTGGTCGTTTCAAATCTGACTAGTTGGTATGCACAATTTAAACTTGCGTTCTATGCAACATAACGTTAACACAAACACGCACACTGAATGTATGTTCACCATATACATTATGTTTATTATGTTATTTTTTTCCCAATACTTTCAAGCATTTTTTTTTCCTTGAAGACGTATTTAAGAACATTAAGACAATAGGTTGTTATACGTTTAGCCTGAATGAACATGTTCCACGGCAAACCTCCTACCCCCCACTCCCCCCCCCAATCCCCCAAAAATTAACCGGCATTAAAAAAATACCCCACCAAAATTTAAAAACCAGCCAAAAAAATAAAGCACCAAAAACCCACTAAAAACCCACAAAACGTCCACTATCATCAATACTATGCACTGGGAAATTGATAGCCTTTTGTGGCCGACACAGCCAGGTAAATACAAAAACTAACTAAGTGCAGTAAAGTTTAAAAACTCCCTACACCAGTGAGAGAGCATGTGAGTGCAAGCTATTCATTGAACAAATCATCCCATTGATGTACATCGTCCTTCCTTTGAATATGTTTGAATGTCAATATGTATTGATGACTTTCACTTGTATTATTCCTGTGATGTAGTTGAGCTACTCAGATTTCAATGACATTTTAATGAAAAGAAGCTGCTTGAATGGGGGAAACAGACAAATGACACGTCATATTTTAAAACAAGAAATTATACTAACATGCTTTAAAACTATAACGTGTACGCTTTGATATTTATTATCATTATTGCAGTGCTCTTATTTAGCGCGGTATCCCACGCTAGGTACGAGCTCACCACGCTTCACATAAAAAAATATGTGCAAAATTAAACAGGGTATTAAAACAATTAGATCAGTGGTTCTCAACCTTCATAACGAACCCTTAAATACAATGCCTCATGTGGTGGCGACCCCAAACCACTAAATTATTTTTGTTGCTACTTCATAACAGTAGGGTAAATATTATGTGTTTTCCGATGGTCTTAGGCGACCCCCGTGAAAGGGTCGTTCGACCCCCAAAGGGGTCGCGACCCACAGGTTGAGAACCGCTGAATCACATACATTTATTCAATTTAAAAAGATAAAAAAGCTTATAACAAAAAACTGTCCAAAATATTTAAACATTAGGGCAAATGTTGCACTGGTAAACGGTGCTAAAGTTGTTTTTCATTTGTGTGTGTTGAATTGTTAAAAAATCAATTCATTTTCAAACATCATAAGTTTTCATGATACTAACATAATGTTTGTGTCTTTATTTGAAACCTAGAATATAATGTGTAAATGACTTCATGCTAAGATGACATGATAAGGCTTATTATACACACCCAGTGCATCGTATTTTAAGCACTCTGTTGAACCACAAGGCATGCCACCAACTTTTCTACCAGTTTAAAACGCTGCGCAAAAAGTTGCATTAATATTGTTGAATAAATTATCGACCAAATTAGAATAACAGCAAGCCTTAGGGTTAGTGTACGAATTGTGTAAGATTTGTGTACGGTTTTTGTACGACTTGTGTAAGATTTATGAACGATTTGTGTACGATTTGTGTAAGATTTGTGCACGACTTGTGTAATATTTATTTGTGTAAGATTTGTTTATGATTTGTTAGCTCTGTAATACACGAGAGATGATCTGTAGCCAACCAGAGATATACCGTAAGCATCTGAACATAACGCCTCAGAGAAATACCATAAGGATTTGAACGTAAAGCCTCAGAGAAGTAGCCTAAGCTGGGGTACCACGCTATAGAAAACTACCTATAATAATAATAATAATAAGTACCGTAGGGATTTGAACGTAACGCCTCAGAGAAGTATCGTAAGCTTTTGACCGTAACACCCTAACTAAGCTCTCTATAAGTTACAGTTACACACACCTTGAGCATAAAGTTGATAAACAGTTGGCTACGCAAACTATGAAATTAATAAAGCACACACAAAAAATGAACACAAAAAAATTTATTTTGCACTTCGTTATCAGACGCTGATATAAAGAATGAAGATCTAGCGCTAATCGTACATGACTAATAACAGGACATATAATCAATCTGTCCTGACCAGTTCCGATAACATACGGAAATGGGCTTTTAAGAATACCATTTCACGTGACCTAACTGTCATAAAAAGTTAGGTTTTTTTTGTCTTTAAAAAGAAGGGAAAAAAAAGGCAAATAAATTATTATTATTATTGTTATTATTATTTGTTGTCTTATATAGCGCGGTACCCCAGCCTAAGGATGTACATAAAAATATTAGCAAAAGAGACATAATCGTGACAATAACATAAAATAAATATATATAATAAAGAACAGATGTATAGAGACAAAACAAAAACTAATGCATATTCACCTCATCCACACCAGAACTTTTACATGACAAGCCATGGACTTCGGCCAACAACAGCGTTTATCGGTCAGATGTGGGGAATCAGTCGGGGTAGTAGAGTTTAAAGAGATGTGTTTTGAGTGCAGTTTTTGAAGGCTGTGATAGTTGATATATTGCGGATGTTTAGTGGAAGAGAATTCCATTGTTTGGGGGCACAGTAAGAGAAAGATCGTTCACCGTATGTTTTTGTGCGAGTCTTGGGGACAGAAAGAATACTCCCGTCTGCGCAGGAGCGAAGCTGTCGAAGGGGTGAATAGACAGAGAGAAGTTCGGTTAGATAGGAAGGGCAGGAATGAGAGAAAAAGTTGTGGCAGAGAACAGAAAGTTTATAGTTAGTCCGTGCTTGTGCAGGGAGCCAATGAACTAATGCTCGTTGTTGACTTAGATATCTTTCAATGTCAACCTAGGCAGTAGTTTTTGGGTGAAACCAGGATCGTGGGGGGGGGGGGGGAGGGCGATTTTCGAAAAGGGAACATGACACATCTTGTTTTAATTGAGGCTCTCTTTTCTTTTTTTTTTTTTCCTTGAAAAAGAGAGCCTCAACTAAAACCAGTTGTGTCATGTTTCCTTTTCGAAATCAACCTCCCACCCCCCAACTCTACATGTTTTATATTAACAGTACCGAGTGACAAAAAAGGGATGTCATGTGTGACATATGTGACATGTGTGACATGTAAACTCAGGTAAATTTAGGGGCAGGCGACGTTTATGTTTATCAATATTGAGTCATGGTAATGGTGTGGGACAGTCTGAAGGACTGTTGTTTAAAGGCCGAAAGGTAAGGTGTACTACTGTACGTAGGCCCATTGTTAAAGGTCGGAAGGTAAGGTGTACTACTGTCCGTAGGCCCATTGTTAAAGGCCGGAAGGTAGGGTGTACTACTGTCCGTAGGCCCATTGTTAAAGGCTAGAAGGTAGGGTGTACTAATGTCCGTAGGCCCATTTTCAAAGGCCGGAAGGTAGGGTGTACTACTGTCCGTAGGCCCATTGTTAAAGGCTAGAAGGTAGGGTGTACTAATGTCCGTAGGCCCATTGTCAAAGGCCGGAAGGTAGGGTGTACTACTGTCCGTAGGCCCATTGTTAAAGGCTAGAAGGTAGGGTGTACTAATGTCCGTAGGCCCATTTTCAAAGGCCGGAATGTAGGGTGTACTACTGTCCGTAGGCCCATTGTTAAAGGCCGGAAGGTAGGGTGTACTACTGTCCGTAGGCCCATTGTTAAAGGCCGGAAAGTAGGGTGTACTAATGTCCGTAGGCCCATTGTCAAAGGCCGGAATGTAAGGTGTACTACTGTCCGTAGGCCCATTGTTAAAGGCCGGAAGGTAGGGTGTACTACTGTCCGTAGGCCCATTGTTAAAGGCTAGAAGGTAGGGTGTACTAATGTCCGTAGGCCCATTTTCAAAGGCCGGAATGTAGGGTGTACTACTGTCCGTAGGCCCATTGTTAAAGGCCGGAAGGTAGGGTGTACTACTGTCCGTAGGCCCATTGTTAAAGGCTGGAAGGTAGGGTTAACTAATGTCCGTAGGCCCATTGTCAAAGGCCGGAAGGTAGGGTGTACTACTGTCCGTAGGCCCATTGTTAAAGGCCGGAAGGTAGGGTGTACTACTGTCCGTAGGACCATTGTTAAAGGCCGGAAGGTAGGGTGTACTACTGTCCGTAGGCCCATTGTTAAAGTCCGGAAGGTAGGGTGTACTAATGTCCGTAGGCCCATTGTCAAAGGCCGGAATGTAGGGTGTACTACTGTCCGTAGGCCTATTGTCAAAGGCCGGAAGGTAAGGTGTACTACTTTCCGTAGGCCCATTGTTAAAGGCCGGAAGTTAGGGTGTACTACTGTCCGTAGGCCTATTGTCAAAGGTCTGAAGGTAGGGTGTACTACTGTCCGTAGGCCTATTGGCAAAGGCCGGAAGGTAAGGTGTACTACTGTCCGTAGGCCTATTGTCAAAGGCCTGAAGGTAAGGTGTACTACTGTCCGTAGGCCTATTGTTAAAGGCCGGAAGGTAGGGTGCACTACTGTCCGTAGGCCTATTGTCAAATGCCGGAACGTAAGGTGTACTACTGTCCGTAGGCCTATTGTCAAAGGCCAGAAGGTAGTGTGTACTACTGTCCGTAGGCCCATTGTTAAAGGCCGGAAGGTAGGGTGTACTAATGTCCGTAGGCCCATTGTCAAAGGCCGGAAGGTAGGGTGTACTACTGTCCGTAGGCCTATTGTTAAAGGTCGGAAGGTAGGGTTTAGGACATTTTGTAGGACTATTGTTTAAAGGCCGAAAGGAATGGTGTAGGACTGTTTGTAGGTCTCTTTATCAAAATACCCACACATGGTGTAAAAAGAAATTGACACGGTTAAGTTCTAGTAAGTTATATTTGTTCTAAAAATCTAGTGCTAGACATCGTCTAACAGGAATATTTCTTGCCGATGATGGATATGAGGCTTGGGTGGCGGTCAAAACCCATGCCCTTGATTTTAGCTACGCGGCCGTGACAAATTCGCTCCTAGGCAACCGTTTCGTCCCTACTTTCCGTCCCGACCGAAAGGCTTTCTGGGCGTTGGGGTGGTGGTAACGCAACACCTTCCCCCCGGAGAGGAAGCAAAGCCGTCCAGAAAGTGAGCTGCGAACGCTTTAAACTCAGCGTTTTCGGCCGACCGTGCGCCCCCCAGGCCAAAGGGGAGGTTCCCGGCGTGCTGCCGTACGGTCTGGCGACGGGTAAACCTGTCGTCGGGCCGTGTGGGGGTGTGCCCGGGGGGGGGGCACTAAGAGCTCACGCTCCGGCCCACCTACACTATTTCCTTATGTGACGTATTTTGTGCTGGACATCATGTTTAGAATAAAGTATTAGAGTATTTGAATGGCAGGGGCTTCCAATGCGGTCAGTATAAAATAATAATTATAAAAACTGTAGTCAAGATTTGATAGTAATCAAAACGGGAGTCATTACCCAAATAATACATTTCCCAACAATGGACGTACATTGGTAACCAGATTGTTAACGTGTGTGTCTCACATTGCAGCCGTAACGTGTGTGTCTCCCTTGCAGTCGTACAGGCATAAGAAAGAACGAACCGATAACTAAAAAAAAAAGAACGTTAACACTCACTTGGAAACATGAGCGTCTCACTCAACGAGTCGTTCATGGGCGTGTCGTCCCTGACGCCTATCACGACATACTCCCCCGTCTGTGTCAACTTCAGCTCACTCATGACCTTCAGCACGTCACCAAACATGGCGTTCCGGGAGTAGACTACGTAGACTGTGGACAGAGGAGAGAGTGCACGAAACAAATTCATAAAACAATCTATTATCTATATTTATTTTGCTTCTGGTGTGTTAAGTGACGCAAACGATTATGTTAATTTATATTAAATAATTTATTCTATCTATCAGCCGTTAATGATAATTTATCATCCTCTGTGATTATTTATAGTTTATTTCTGATGGTGTTCTTAAACTATTATTGATTTTGAATGATTTTTTGTTTTGTTTTTTGTATCAATAAATTGAATTTATCGAAGTTTTAATTTTATTGAATGTCTATTATTTTTTTACATGTTTATTCATCTTGGTGAGTTGTTGGGGAGCAGGAACCTTTTGCCCCACCCACCCGCCATTGTATGAGCAGGGACGACTGCCCCCCTCGCCCCTTGTCAAGGCCCAGGTATGTTGTGTTTTCTGGGGCCCGAGTGCATTGCTGTGTCCAGGGCCTCCTCTGTTGTTAAGACAGTCATGAGTGTGTCCTGCTTCGATTTCACAACAGCCCTTCCCCAACTCGACATGTTTGACATTAATGCTACTGTGTGAGAAAAAGAAATAATCGAGTAGCAAGCGTCATGCGTGACGTCATGCGCGACGGTTGAATTCGGTAAAGAGCGTGACAGTTTTTTGAGGTGATTATTGTGTTAATCAATAGAGATCGACGGGTAGGATGTAGGACTGTTTGCATGACTATTGAATAAATGCAGGCAGTTAGGGTGTAGGACTATCTGTAGGCCTGTTGTTTAAAGGCCTGCAGGTATAGACTGTCTGTAAGACTTTTGGCCGGCATATATTATATACATATTAACCCTTTTTTTTTTTGTAACACTCGGACGATTTGTGTATTTTCTCATAAAATGACTGGAACCTGTGTAAAGAAATTACACCCGGTTAAGACCTAATCTTATATAATATCGAAGATTAATGAACTTCCATTGCTCTTACAACGTTGACTCCCCGGGGCCTGCATATCACATATATTTTGTTTCAAAATATATTTTTAAAAATGTGTGCAAGCTATTTCTTGGAAATATAAAACACATTTTGATTTCTAGAAATGTTTGAATTTGTTTTCGTGTTTTAAAGACTTCGAAAATATGTTTAAGAAATCCATCTCTATGGCGCCGGCATTTTGTGTCCATGTGCAGTCCTTATGCATTCAATTTTTTTTTTTGAAAATGTTATGTTAGAAACGGCAATTTCATAAAATGTGTAAATAGGAGCTGCACAGTGTCTTTGTACGAAACAGGACATAAAGAATTTCCTTTCACGAATCGGGGACTGTAATCCTTTTTTTTTACATTTGATATTAATCAGTTTCATCATTTATAAGTACTTATCTATTTTTACACCCTCGCCTTTTATCCTCGTTGACCATCAGTTCTGAGAGTCTTATTCGCGTGTACATGACGTCACATATGGAAAGCTTTTGTTTTGTTTTTGCTTTCTAAACTATCTTATCCAAATATTAGAAATTGTCATTACGCCAATTTCTGAACGTAACACTTTGTAACATTGAAACAAGGCCGACAGTTCGCCTGGCATTCCCCCGCCCTGACCTCATTCAGTCCGAGGCTTGATTAAATCATTGGGCGACGGGTGATAGGACATGACCGAGGACAATTACGTGCCTGGTTATGTGTCCTACTCGACTCTTGGTTATCTCTTTCAGCACTTTACAGTTTCTGTGGTGACCAAGGAATTATTATCGTATTACTGTGCTGACTTGTCAACACCAAGACAGTAAATAACATTGGAACTGAACTTGGCTCTTTATTTTAGGGTTTTTTTTGCCCCGTTTTTAGATGGACGTACACGTCTTCTATATTTATTTTACTACAATACGAATTAACCTTTAGAATAATTTTAATACACAAATACTATTCCTTAAATTAACTTACTAAATAATTACTATTCCATAATTTAAATTCACTACTTTATTAATATTCTTTAATTTTACTACACAATTAATATTCATTAATTTTACTACACAATTAATGTTCATTAATTTTATTTTATTACACATTTACCATTCCTTAATTTGATTTTACTACACTACCTCTACTCTCACCCTCCCTATTTTTAGCAGTAAATGCCTTATCATGATCTTTATTTCTTTAGACTTGACTAGCAATTATTTCTTCATTACATGTATAGCCTTTTGACACTTGTCCTATTTCTCTTACATAATACTTCCACTTCTCCTTCACTGTTCCCTTGTATCTGTTTTGTTCCTTAATTATTCTCTCTTCTCTTTTGCTCGTTAATTTCTCTCTCTCTCTCTCGCTCTCTCGCTCTCTCTCTCTCTCTCTCTCTATCTATCTATCTTTCCCTCTCTGTTAGATTGTATTCTATCTAATTATGTTGACTTATAATCTCGATTCATCTTTCTCTATGACACCCTCACCCCATTGTTCTACCATCCATACCCATTACTGTTTTTGCAGCCACACACTCGCAACTTTTCACCTTTGATAACGAACTTTCATTGACCTTTTATCTCCAACTCAAAATCGTATAATTTTTCCAAGAATTAAAATGGAAATGCACCTTTATGTAATTCAACACACACTCACACATACCCTCACATACACACACAAGATACTTAAATCCTAAGTTTATGAATATTCATGAGCACTCATTGAGATGGTTAGGCTCCAGCCAGTTAAACAGAAAATTAATCGTGCAAGTCAGTCTGGGAAGTGGATTATCTCCTGACACGAGAGAGTTCAGATAACATCGACTTGTGTGATGATCTCTAAAGAGATTACAAACATATCCGGGATTTGGGATCTTTGTTGAGGTCTGTTTGGTAGTTCTAAAAGGACCTTAATTTTTACGTGAAGATAATCAAGACGTTTTTCAAACAAAATATCAGATTAGTTATTGACGTGATTTTAATTTACAAGGATACAACAAAAATTTCATTGCATCACACTCCGAGATACCAACCAGACTTTGGTGTCGGAATAGCAGTTTGATTAGTACATTTCTCCACTACTTACTTCGTGTGGTACGTTTGGTCGACAGGATGGCGTCCCTCACCTCCAGCTTGGAGCTGTTACTGAAACCGTTGTAAGGTCCGGTGATGTTGACGAAATGACTGACGGATATGTTCTTCGCCTGCGCCAGAGTTTGCAAGTTCAGTCCTGCCCGCGGCATCATACCATCCTGGAAGGGGAATGTGAGAACTAATTGGCTTCAGCATGGAAAGTTATGGCTTTTAAAGTATGAATAGGATCAATAACAATGTAGTCTGCCAAAGAACATGTTGAGTCCTCCCAAAGTCTATTTTTGCACAAACACATTTCTTATTCGTATAGCGTGTTAGAATGACATTAACTTATATAACATATTTTATTTCATAAATGCATATCGTCACTAACCAGATCACCCCAATCCCAAAAAAAACGGCAAGTACCAAACACATTTTAAGACAAAGTAGACATTACCATCTAGGGAAGTGGTTCTCAACCTGTGGGTCGCGACCCCTTTGGGGGTCGAACGACCCTATCATAGGGGTCGCCTAAGACCATCTGAAAACACACATACTCCACAGTTATGAAGAAGAAAAAATAATAATTTTATGGCTGGGGGTCGCCACAACATGAGGAACTGTATTAAATGGGTACGGCATTAGGAAGGTTGAGAACCGCTGATCTAGGGAATGTTTTCATTAGTTGCGTGTTTGAATTATACATTAAAATAATTTGTTTTGGCAAATAATTTCTTTATAATGGTTCATATGTAAACATAGAAAAGCCGTTGAATTGTATCGCCAATGTTAATTTGAACTAGTTTACCTCTTCCACAATGATGGAGAACTTGGTCCAGTTGTAATGTCTTATCAGAGCCAAAACAGACCGGGCTGAGTGAGAAGCTGGTGGTTGAGTCCTGGCTAAGGTTGGAAATCTGGACTTGTCGGACACAACGGGGTCATCACATTTCTGGGATAGAGGGAAAAACAAATTGTATTCTCCATTGAAATGTGAACTTGAAATAGAACAAGAACGAAAACGTCAGACGTCAGGTTAATGAAAACACCAGAAGGAAGTTTGTGAGAACTAAACTATTTGTACTAGATGCGCAAAAAAATAGATGAAAAATAGGTAAACACAATTGTTTAGAGACTGCTAAAACGAACCGTGTTTTTAGTATTAGGCCAGCAGGTTTATTTTAGAATAATCTCACAAAATACAGTTTATTCACCCTAATACCAGTAGCACCTTTGTCATGTTGCTTTTCTTATCCCTATTCGTTTTCCTTTGGTACTTAATTTCCCATTTTAAATTTCTTATCTACTGTACTCTATCTTACTTATCCAAGCCTCTCAATATGGAAGCTATGCCAAATGATATCTATCAAATTATTTGAAATATTCTCCATTCCTCAACATAAAATCTTATTGTACTATCTCAGCGGCTCTCAACCTGTGGGTCGCGACACCTTTGGGGTTCGCACGACCCTTTCCCGGGGTCACCTAAGACCATCTGAAAACACATATGCTCTACAGTTATGAATTAGCCAGGAAAATAATTTTGTGGCTGGGGGATCGCCGCAACATGAGGAAGTCTATTTAAGGGTAGCGGTATTAGGAAGGTTGAGAACCACTGCACTATCTAAGACTGGCCCTTCTCATCCAAGATATGGTATGGAACACCATCAGTAAACAACCAATGTCTTCCAATGTCCAAGCTTCTCGACTGCTTTTCGAATATCCCGTAATGACCTTTAAATCATCACCCCCTCCCCTAGTCCACCGCAGGCCACATTTGTGTGTGTGTGTGTGTGTATCTTTAACCTTTCCCGCCCTTATGGCTTTTGTCCTTTGTCACGTCTGTACTTTTAAGTTGCCACTTCTCCGCCAATTACCTTCTGTATCACAATAGGATTGTGTCCGTCCGTGGGGCATGGAAGACTCGGGAAACGTTCAGTCGTAAAGAGTATTATATTTAGTCTTAATTAGATATTAAAACATTTGAAAAATCTACACAAAATATAGATACGTGTGCATTAATTTAAAAAACTCATTACGACAGCCCCAGATTTATCTCAGAAACTTAAATAATGCTTTAGCCATAATTTTATTTTAAAATGTGCCAAATATTTGTTGAACCAAAGCTTCTACACCATTAGCTTTTTAAAATTAAAATTTTATTTAATTATATTTTTCAGAAAAGTAATAATTTTAATAAAACATCATAACTTTTTTGCAAGGTGTAAAAATAAATCGCAGAATGTAACATACACTGTTTAATATCCAATAATACAGCATAGGGCTTAGCTTATTTTTTAAATTTTAACACAATTTTTTTTAGCCACCAACACTTAGAATTGTTGACTTGACCTTGAAATTGACGTCACCTAAAGAATGTGTTGTCACTTTTTCCTTGCCCGCCCCTGTCCTGACTGGGAAAGAGTTTGTTTACGATCGAATGCGTTGCATCTGTTCTCAACGAGACCAATATGTGTCGTAATTCCTAGATTTTATGAACTATAAGAACGCTTGGATTTAAAACCTATATAAAGCCCGCCAAGCTTCTTACTGAGAGATAGACTTAGCGAGATTTATATATAGAGATACGTCACATAGGGAAATGGTGTCGGTGGGCCGGAGCTCAAGCCCTTAGTGCCCCCCCCCCGAGCACACCCCCACACGGCCCGACTCCAGACCGTGCGGAAGCATGCCGGGAACCTCCCTCCTGGCCTGGGGAACGCCCGGTCGGCCAAGAACGCTGCGTTTAAAGCGTTCTCAGCCCACTTTCCCTGGGGGGTCTGGGCGGTTTTGCTTCCACTCCGTGGGGGGGGGGGGTGTTGCGTTACTACCCCCACCGCCCAGGCAGCCTTTCGGTCGGGACGGAAATTTGGGACGAAACGGTTGCCTAGGAGCGGCTTTCTCACGGCCGCGTAGCTAAAATCATCGGCATGAGCTTTGACAGCCACCCAAAATCTCACATCCATCAACGGCTACAAGTGAAATAGAGATACGAGACGTTCATATTTTCTGTTTACATTGATAATTCTATTTTGAGTATTGTACCTTTTTGTCCACTTGCTAGTCAGTTTTTAGTTTTGTATTTAAACTTGTCTTTGCATTGAAATTTATTAATTACTTTAATTACATTTTAGTATCACTTGCCTCGGTATCGCTGCTTCTTTATCTACTTTTAGATCAGTGTTAACATACGTATTGTGTCTTTATCTACTTTTAGATCAGTGTTATGATACGTATTGTGTCTTTATCTACTGTTAGATCAGTGTTATGATACGTATTGTGTCTTTATCTACTGTTAGATCAGTGTTATGATACGTATTGTGTCTTTATCTACTGTTAGATCAGTGTTATGATACGTATTGTTTCTTTATCTACTGTTAGATCAGTGTTATGATACGTATTGTTTCTTTATCTAATGTTAGATCAGTGTTAACATACGTATTTTTCCGTCTACCAGACACGTATTAACACAGATTTAATCTTTATAACCATAACGGTACGTAGCAATAATTAAATTTGGTGTACTTATGTACATTGAGGGTAACGTACTTATTTATCATTGAATGTAAACTACATGTGTCACTGAATTTAACCCAAAAATGTGTAACTAATTGCCTTATACACATATATCACAAAATGTAACGTAAATATGTATTAAAAATGTAAGGTACTTATGCATTAGTAAATGTAAGGTACCTGTCTATCAATAATGTAAAGTAATTATGTATCACTCAGTCAGCTGAAACTGGTAAATTTCTAACCATTAGCCTAACGACGCGTCCCTTTGGAGCCCCACGTTTAGTTTTAAAATCAGAAAGCAGCAAGTAGCCGCCTGAAGGCACCACACTACCTGGGTACATGCACAGCTTGGCGGCTGAAGTCTCTAGAGCAGCTAGAACGGCATGCGAGATATTCCTCGTAGACATGGCTTATACCACCAACGTGAAGAACGGCCATATTGCAAATTCGTCAGTTGAACACCAACAGTTTGATCACAATTTGACACGAGCCACTCAGCGCAAACACAAAAGCAGGTGTCTACGACACACACACACACTTCGTAACGAAAGTTTTAAACGCCGACGGGTTAAAGTACACCACATAGTTAGAAAACACCTAATCGCTGGGTATCACATAAATGACTGTACTCACACCTTGAATTATTTCAAACCTAAGCGAACTACCCTCTTTCTCCCCTCCCTGCTATCACTACACCACTACTGCCTATCCAACATATTTCCATAACCAATGTTAGCACTGATTTGCAAGTAGATTACGATCTGGAACTAAGCAAACTATTCCTTGGGTCACTGAAGCGTAGAAAAGATATACGCCATGGATGAAAAAAAACATCGATCAACTGTTACGAAAACAAACATTGATCACCCAGGACAAAACAAACATTGATCAGACAGGACAAAACAAACATTGATCAGACAGGACAAAACAAACTTTGATCAGACAGGACAAAACAAACATTGATCAAGCAGAACAAAACAAACGTTGATCAACCTGCACAAAAAGCGTTGATCAACCATGGGAAAAAATAAAACAGATCAACCAGGGCAAAAACAAACATTGATCAAGCAGGAATAAAACAAACATTGATCAAGCAGGAATAAAACAAACATTGATCAAGCAGAACAAAACAAACGTTGATCAACCTGCACAAAAAGCGTTGATCAACCATGGGAAAAAATAAAACAGATCAACCAGGGCAAAAACAAACATTGATCAAGCAGGAATAAAACAAACATTGATCAAGCAGAACAAAACAAACGTTGATCAACCTGCACAAAAAGCGTTGATCAACCATGGGAAAAAATAAAACAGATCAACCAGGGCAAAAACAAACATTGATCAAGCAGGAATAAAACAAACATTGATCAAGCAGGAATAAAACAAACATTGATCAAGCAGAACAAAACAAACGTTGATCAACCTGCACAAAAAGCGTTGATCAACCAGGGCAAAAACAAACATTGATCAGCCAGGGCAAAAACAAGGCTATAAATACTTTCATTATCAACATTTAAAGTAAGGCCTGCAATGTACGCACTGGACAGATGGAATAAATTCACGTAATTTACTAGGTGAAAGCAATACACGCAGCGCGAGCGGATATCTCAGCGATCCTGGATTTAATTACAAGGCCCGCTTGCTGGGATGAAAGTTAAGAGCATTATTTTAAAATGCATCCCATTAATATATCCTGCTTTGATCGGCTCGATATTACTCATGAATATTAAATTACAAATTCAATTTATTAATAAAAAGTTAATTATGTTGGGTTTTTGTGTTGATTTTTTTTTTGGGGGGGGGGGGCAGTGCAGCACTATGGCCCTTTGCTCAGTGTGTTAACGCCGATGTCAAGGCCTTGTTGATATCGTATTAAAAAGGACCCAATTATATTTGCACAGTTTTCCAACATTTATTTAATGCAATTTGTATCTGTACTTTCGCATCACTTGAATTTCAAGTATCCAATAATAGTAACCGGATCTATTGTTGTCTTTACATACACAATATGTATCACCCTTTTTTCCATATTACGTAAACAATATTTCTAGAAAACTAACTGGAACATTCGCAACCCGCGATCATTTAACTAAAATATATGCTTCGCGCTAAGAGCAGGTGATTTTCGGTAATACAAATTGTTTTTTTATCAGGATTGAAATAATCACTGACTCAAATGTTTTATAAGAGAAATAAAATTTGGTTTGTATGTGGTGTATTCCTTGGTTGGTAAGACTTCTCACAATAATAAGCTTCGTGGCGTTTCCAACCTGAACGGTGCCAACCTATTCATATGTTATCTACGCGGTCAACCTATTCATATGTTATCTACGCTGCCAACCTATTCATATGTTATCTACGCTGCCAACCTATTCATATGTTATCTACGCTGCCAACCTATTCATATTTATCTACGCTGCCAACCTATTCATATGTTATCTACGCTGCCAACCTATTCGTATGTTATCTACGCTACCAACCTATTCAAATGTCATATACTCTACCAACCAGCACATTGTTAATGACGGCCTTTCTCTGACATTACATATATCAACATTTCAAAGCCGCAGTACTGTGTGCAACGTACCAACATGCTGCATCAAAGGGTAATGTGTGTGTGTCAAATGTCACAACTCTGACGCTAAAGGTCAGTTCATGAAAACATTGACTAATTTCCATTTCAAATTCAGTAACACGGCTGCTGAGTGCGGTGAGTTACTTGTCAAGGTCATCGTCATTTGTAGGCGGACGTGAGTTATTTATAGACGCAGGGCATTTTTTGTCAACAACACATGACTTTGACCTGATGGTTAGTGAGTTGCCTGTTTTGACAACTATGGGAACTCGACCAACACAACCCGATTATATTACTCCTGAAACGATGAAAATGCTAATAAATCTCAATTATTTTCCTCAATCATCCTAACCCACCAAATACGTAACCGATTATATCCTCAAGTGTTCTAGCCCACCAAAAACGATACCGTTTATCTCATCAAGTATCCTAACCCACCACATACGATATCAAATACATAAGTTGTACTGTGACAAACAGCGTCTGAACTACAAAGAATCGACCAGTCTTCCCAACTCAATTCTAGAAACTTACATCCACATTAGAGTCTAATCGATTACATAAGCGTTTATTACATTACATTAAGCGTATAATCCTTTATATAAGCGTGTAATCAATTTATTAGGGTGTAATCTATTACCTCACAATGTAATCCATGACAACAGTGTGATACACTACATAAACGTGTTATTCTTTGAAAATGCTGAACATTGTCAGGACGGCATTTTGAAAAAAATCAGAGTTTTTCTTTTACAAACTCTCAGTATGAGATCATGACATCTTTCTCTCTTCTCCATTTCAGCATAGAGCATGATGAGTCAGGTATGATATCATGAAATCTTTCTCTCTTCTCCATTTCAGCATAGAACATGATGAGTCAGGCCAAGGCGTTTGTTCAAGAGGACAAGTTGAACTGGTGCATCTGTTGGCCTCACGTGCAATGACGTGTTTTATTTAGAGATCAGATCACACGAGCACACACACTACGGGACAAGGGCACTCCACATCAGAGCTCCAACGGATTTATTAATTTTTTTTTTCTTCCTCAACAAATACCAGAATCCCTGCTTTGTATTTACATCACAGATCTGAATGGATGTGTGGTCCCACCAGCCTTTTACCGTGACAAAATAATATAAAAAGAACCAATTTTTTAAAAGTCTTTGATTTGGTGCAGACACGCGTGACAACCGATTTTTTTTTTTTTTTTTTTTTTATAAAAAAGATATATTTTTTATAAAAAAATCAGTTGTCACGCATGTCTGCACCAAATAAAAGGACTTTTTTTTTTTTTTTAAAGTCTTTTTCTTTGGTGCAGACATGCGTGACAACCGATTTTTTTATAAAAAATATATCTTTTTTATTAAATTCGCTTTTGTGTGTTCAGGGAGAAAATGTTCGGAGGGCTGATGGAACTAGTTCCTGTCAACCTATGAATCCTGAAACTTGGCACATGGACTGTTTGGAAAGGAAACACACTCGATCAAATTTCAAACCCATCCCAAACCACAACCCCTGAAAATCAATTTTTCCAGTGTTTTAAGCGGAAGATGAAGGAAATACGACGACGATGACTTCACAAAATAAAATTCACGGTAACTGCGCTTAATGAGATTCGTGAAAGTATCGCAAGTGCGTTTGATGCGAGAACATTTGTGTTCTTCTGAAATAGCTGGTGAAAAAAATTTTGAGTTGTAAAAGTAGGTGGAGCATTAGAATATTACTACAGCAGTAATATTCTAATAATATTAATATTCTAATGAGCCAAGCGCTTTTAAATCGCATATTTATTTCACTAACTATTTCAGAAGAACAATAGAAAATATTACACATCAAACGCACTTTAAAAAAAAAAAAGAATCTCATTTAGCGCAGTTATTGGAAATTGTATTTCGTTAAAATTAGTGTCATCATTTTTTTCCACCTGCACCTTGAAAAAAGGATGTAATTAGGAGGATAGGGTAGGGGGGTTGGGCTGAAAAGTCCAAAGAATGTGTTGTCGTCGGCATCAAGTCTATGTGCAAAGTTTCAGCTTGATAGCCTGTCGGGAAGCGGGTCAATTAGCCGTCAGAAGATTGTGTCAGTCCTTCACCCATCCAGCCAGCCACGAACAAAAGAGAAGTTAATAGATAAGATTTGAAAAAGAAGTAGGTGAAGACTTTATCTTTGCCCACCCTTATATAAAATATTTATAAAATAAGTGCATAGGACATATTTATACGAGTGTTGAAAATGCTTATTAGAGTGCGGGGAAGGTTTACAAGAATAAAGGGAGGATTTATAAAGCTTTAAACTTTATATAAATTATAAAGTAGGGATAAGGTCGCATTTACTTCGCAGATTTTCACATATCGCGGAGTCAGTGGCTGTTCTCAAAACCTAGCCCATCATGATAGACGAGGAATCACTGTAGACCAAACTTCGACCTGTACAAATAATCAATAATTGCGATACTGCTTAAATAAAAAAAACATGTATTAATTATTTAGCTCTTATCCAGACATCAAATCTTTACTTTTACTAGGATGCCATATGCAGGCTAACATAATGAAGGTTTAATCATGTGCAGAAACAATTTTTTTTCATATTTGTCGTTATTGAAAATGCGGCTGGGCAAACACAATTACTCAATGTATCGACAATGCTGCTATTTGGGACAGGACCGTCAAAATTACTCACTGTAACGATAATGCTGATACTTGATACAGGACCGGCAAAATTACTCACTGTAACAATAATGCTGCTACTTGATACTGGAAAGGCAAAATTACGCACTGTAGCGATAATGCTGCTACTTGGGACTGGGCTAGCAAAAGTATTCAATTTTACGATAACGCGGCTACTTGATACTGGACCGGGAAAATTACTAATTGTAACGCACCTGTACTTGTTTAAACAATATCTCCCAATTTCAATTAAATGATATGCTCAATATGTATTCGACCATGCCAACGAAAAGCTGATATTCGCAATTTCCTAGGCACAAATTATTGCTAGGGTTTCTTTTTCTCAGTTCTGACATATCAATATTTTCCAAGTATTCAATAACGATGAAAGCTAATATCTCTCGAACGCCGCCAACTTGGCAATCAATAGAAGACATTTAATTTGCCATTTAGTGCGTGTAACATTATTTGGAGCCGAGTATGCTTTTTTTCCTTTTTTTTTTTTTTTTTTATCTTTCGTTTTCTGAAACTAAGGACATGCTGGAAATTGAATGATGTTGTTTGATCCATCTTTTCAAAGAACTTTTTTGGAAATGTTTTTAAATAATAATAATAATAAAGTTCATTTCAACACGCTTCGTCCCTTATTGAGGCTAGAAGCGCAATTAAATACAAAACGCAACGATACAAAATCTACATACAAGGCAGTGGACAATACAAGACAATGTACATCGAGGAATATGAGCAAGCTCCTTGGAAACAAGGAGGTAGATTACATCACCCCAGCAGGTGAGTGCGAAAAAGATATATTTTCAACTCAGTTTTAAAAGACTGGAGTGTCTGGCTGTTTCTGAGAGTGACAGGAAGGTCGTTCCAGATTCTTGGGCCAGAAAAAGCGAAAGTGCGCCTTCCGTAGGTGTCAAGGCGGACTCGTGGTATCCAGAGTTTGCTACTAACGGATTGAATAATGACCTGGTATATTGTCTTAATTATTTAGGCTGCCTTCAATTGTAAGAATAGGAGTGGACCATCCTTTATGAAAATCTACTATTTTACATGAAAATCTACTATTGTACATACAACACGCACAAAAAAAGTGGTAACAATAAATTCATTGAAAGGTATAGGAAGAATCGTCTGTTATTTTTTGCATTATCATTTAAATAAACATAAATATACCTTTTAGTACTGTTGTGGTTATACAGTCTTTTATAACAGTGTCTAGTGCACTGAACTGTTATGAATGCACTGAGATCTGTTATGTTTGCAAATGTTATGTTTACTTTAAATGCAATATTGTTTACCGCCTATAATCTTAGCCCACTGCACTGTTTTGAAATGCAATGTTTCCTGTTGCGCTGTTGCCTAATGTACGGCTTTATCCAGCGCAATTATTTGATTCGCTGGTCTGCTTTGTAGCTTCTAGCGTTCTTGTCAAAAGTTTTCTTTATACACACACAGCTACATGTATAAGAACTAGCAAAAGTACCGTGCTCCATTACGGGGGTTGGTGGCTAGTCAGATATCGACCGTACATTTTAAGAAACAACAACGAATGGAAAACAAAAATAACTTCATGGAAGATTGTTTTCTAAACGATGTTTACTAGTTTCCCTTTGGGCATGAGACGATGTAAATATTGAGAACTAACACGTGGGATGGTGTAAATAATTAGCACTAACACGCGAGAAGATGTTAATCATTAGAAGAACTAACACGTGATCATTCTACATTTACTAACCGTGAGAGATAAAGGGCGATGTCAAATCAGTCTGTGTTATTTTGATTGACTGACCCTGGGATTTGTGGATTGTCCCCCCCCCCCCCACCCAAAGCAAATTTTCAAGGGTGGTGCGAGGTCACCCGTGAAATGCGAGGGAGTAAAACGTTTTCACGTTACTGGTACACGTTTTTTTTTTTCTAGGTCTCATTCCCTCTGTCTGTTAGTTAAGCATCCCTGTTGTCTCGTTCCGTAACACAACACTTTGAGGTTTTAAGTTTCTGGGGAACATGATGGGACAACGAATCTTCGTTTAAGTTGAGTTAGAGTCACGACAATGGGATTCAAAGAGTTGATCAACCCAAAAGAGTAGTTTACTGCATCACGTTCATCGACCGTACATTCTACCTACGTGTCTGTTATTTGTTATGTCGAGAAAAGACACGATGGTGATTTATTTACTTCTATCAATTGTTTAGTTTCCAGGTGCGGGAATAACTTCCTCGCATAACAATTATAACGCTTTGGTCTAAATGTTGCCAATGTCAGAATTAAGTGTTGATATCGTTCCCACCATGATGATAGATTCCTTTGGAAACGTATCTCCCTTCTATATCATCAGCATTAAGTCGGAAAACTTTTGTTTCATATTTGTTTCCTGATATTTGGACTCTCGTGTTTGTGTTAAGTTTTAAAATCTCCACATAGGACCAAAGTTGAGGGCACTTTATGGATGCTTTATCGTCATCGGCACGAGTGCTTCTGGTTAAGTCTTGTAGCGTCTGCCGAAAGTCTCCTAAAACATTAATGTTACTTCCCCATTATTCGATGCTTGTTCTGCAGATATTTTCAGTTTCTGTCAGGGGTTCCTCGATGTGTCATATTGTTTTAGTCCCTGACAATAAAAACAATATCTTGAAGCAATCTTGCATCGAAAATTGTCACATTTTATGATACATGCTTGACAATTATTGTAGTTTATGTTCAGCGGGAACTTAAGCACAGAGTGGGCAGAGTTGGCAGTATTGACAGTGTGCGCAGTATGGACAGAGTGGGCAGAGTTGGCAGTGTGGACATTGTGGGCAGTATGGACAGTGTGGGCAGTATGGAAAGTGCGGACAGTTTGGGAAGTGTGGGCAGTATGGACAGAGTGGGCAGTACGCTCAGCCGGCAGTAAAATAGCTGCTATTCTAGATCACCACAGCAACCAACGCGATCTGCCCGCGAGACCTTATATCCGAGACGATGAGATTTGTAATCACACACATGTCGTCCGTAGCACCTTAAGCGTTCAAAACGTCAGCTGTCTTTATCCTTCACTGGCGCTCAAATGTCAACGTTGTATGCACGCCTCTATTCTATATGAACGAGTTGTTCAGTGGCGTGTATGAAAGTTTACAAAGTGATAGATAGTAATTCTTCTCTATCCAGTACATTTTCCCAGTGCACCCAGTGTTAGTGCGGTCTTTAACCGGCAGGCTGAAACTATTCCACAGCAACCAAGCAGCTCGGTTTCAAGTGTCATCAAAATCTTATTATAAATGGCATTATTATAATTGTTAGTAGCGTTTGTATTTTGTATGTAAATAGTCTTCAGATAAGTCATATTTGAACACCAGTCAAATACTTAAACGGTCCAGAACGTTACTTAAGGCATGACTCAACATAAAGAGGTTTCTTGGCTTTTTAGGAGAGTCTCTTAAGGATGAGTCTCTAAAAGACTGCTGCCAGTGATGGTCGCCTTCAAGAAATCCAAGACCTTTGCAAGCTGATCTGTAATCATGGTGAACACAGCCGAGGGATTGAAAAGACGTGGCATGCATTTTATCAAATAGTGGCCGCAAGTAGAAGCATTCTCTGTGGTTTATGTGGAATGTGTATAATTGACTGATTACAAATGCTTTTCTCGCATCGGAGAACCCATGCGCAACTACACATTCCTTGCGCTGGATAAATGGTTTCATCATTATTACATATGTTATTTCTGCTCGCATTTCTATCTGGGCGTTTCAGTTTTTATACACACGTGACATTTTAAGATTGATACATTATCGTCCAGTGTTTCCCTGGTGAACTGCTGGAAAAGATTTCTGGGTCGGTAGTGGCGGGTAGACACTGTCGCTCGAGTTAGTGACGGGTAGACACTGTCGCTCGAGTTAGTGGCGGGTAGACACTGTCGCTCGAGTTAGTGGCGGGTAGACACTGTCACTCGCGTTGCTATGGTTGACAGCATCTGCTTCATTGAGCTCAGATCGATATTGTTGGTCTTATTGCAATTTTAATTAGAGACCGACCGAATTTCTGCTTCGGTTTAGGTTTCGGCACAGAAAGTTGCCATTTCATCACTTCATCGGTATAGTTTCGATTCCGGCCGAAACAGAACAATTAATTTTCGGGTTATTTTCGATTTCGGCCGGAACTGATTAAGACTTTTGGTCGTCTGTTCGAAAGTGAGAGAGGCTTTCGGTCTTCGGCCGGAAATCCGATATCCATTATTGTTCGACGTCTTGCTGTTATAGTATGATACATGAATAATCCTCTGCCAGCTTTGCTCACAGCTGTATGATGACCTACTTGTCCTAATATGTCCAAAAATAACATCTCAATTAAACGGTTTTGAGGAAAAAACCTACACGAATGTTTTATTTATAATATGTTTGTTTAAATGTTTTCAATAATACAATTTGGGAACCCTAAGTTTATTTAAATCGTTCTTGTGTGACCTTCATTTTGATTTATCATTATCATGCCCACAAATGTCATAGGCAATGGTGAATAGTTTTGTGGAAAAAGATCCTAGTAGAGGCACCTCGGGATTTTTCAATTCATTCATTTATTAAAATGAATCATTAATATGGTGATATACATTTTTATTGATGAAATAACACACGTGTGCATGAGTCACTGTTTTGTGTAATAGCTATTTAGTAGGCCTACTTGCAGACCTGTTTACTCTTCAGATTTTGTCATACAATATTCGATTCTGAGATGTCTTTTACGTGTCTACGATTGTAAGGGACAGGTTTAAACAAATATTTCTCCCCCCACCAATGAGGCTGGGAGAGAGGCTGGTCGCTGAACGAAATAATGACGTCCCTCAGCATGAAAGAGCACTGTGGGTTTCGCTAGGCTAAATATTACTGCAGTTATATCTACAAGCTATTTATGAAAACACTAATCATTAGTGAGATGATAACCACGAAACGTTGTGGTGATATTTGTATAGCCTTAAAAGGCCTTTGAAGAAATCATAGAAGTAACAGATTTGTTTAGGTGACCATTGGCTCTGTTAGAGACTGTCAGGATAACTATTGTAGAATGTATGCATAAATATAGCTACATTCTGGAGATCCCACGCATCCACAGTACGTACGAAATATATGGAGTAAGGAACCACCTATAACTTGTCATGTTCGACACGTCAGTGGCAAGTAAAGTACCAGCAATTGATTGTCATGTTGGACACGTCAGTGGCAAGTAAAGTACCAGCAATTGATTGTCATGTTGGACACGTCAGTGGCAAGTAAAGTACCAACAATTGATTGTCATGTTGGACACGTCAGTGGCAAGTAAAGTACCAACAATTGATTGTCATGTTGGACACGTCAGTGGCAAGTAAAGTACCAACAATTGATTGTCATGTTGGACACGTCAGTGGCAAGTAAAGTACCAACAATTGATTGTCATGTTGGACACGTCAGTGGCAAGTAAAGTACCAACAATTGATTGTCATGTTGGACACGTCAGTGGCAAGTAAAGTACCAACAATTGATTGTCATGTTGGACACGTCAGTGGCAAGTAAAGTACCAACAATTGATTGTCATGTTGGACACGTCAGTGGCAAGTAAAGTACCAACAATTGATTGTCATGTTGGACACGTCAGTGGCAAGTAAAGTACCAACAATTGATTGTCATGTTGGACACGTCAGTGGCAAGTAAAGTACCAACAATTGATTGTCATGTTGGACACGTCAGTGGCAAGTAAAGTACCAACAATTGATTGTCATGTTGGACACGTCAGTGGCAAGTAAAGTACCAACAATTGATTGTCATGTTGGACACGTCAGTGGCAAGTAAAGTACCAACAATTGATTGTCATGTTGGACACGTCAGTGGCAAGTAAAGTACCAACAATTGATTGTCATGTTGGACACGTCAGTGGCAAGTAAAGTACCAACAATTGATTGTCATGTTGGACACGTCAGTGGCAAGTAAAGTACCAACAATTGATTGTCATGTTGGACACGTCAGTGGCAAGTAAAGTACCAACAATTGATTGTCATGTTGGACACGTCAGTGGCAAGTAAAGTACCAACAATTGATTGTCATGTTGGACACGTCAGTGGCAAGTAAAGTACCAACAATTGATTGTCATGTTGGACACGTCAGTGGCAAGTAAAGTACCAACAATTGATTGTCATGTTGGACACGTCAGTGGCAAGTAAAGTACCAACAATTGATTGTCATGTTGGACACGTCAGTGGCAAGTAAAGTACCAACAATTGATTGTCATGTTGGACACGTCAGTGGCAAGTAAAGTACCAACAATTGATTGTCATGTTGGACACGTCAGTGGCAAGTAAAGTACCAACAATTGATTGTCATGTTGGACACGTCAGTGGCAAGTAAAGTACCAACAATTGATTGTCATGTTGGACACGTCAGTGGCAAGTAAAGTACCAACAATTGATTGTCATGTTGGACACGTCAGTGGCAAGTAAAGTACCAACAATTGATTGTCATGTTGGACACGTCAGTGGCAAGTAAAGTACCAACAATTGATTGTCATGTTGGACACGTCAGTGGCAAGTAAAGTACCAACAATTGATTGTCATGTTGGACACGTCAGTGGCAAGTAAAGTACCAACAATTGATTGTCATGTTGGACACGTCAGTGGCAAGTAAAGTACCAACAATTGATTGTCATGTTGGACACGTCAGTGGCAAGTAAAGTACCAACAATTGATTGTCATGTTGGACACGTCAGTGGCAAGTAAAGTACCAACAATTGATTGTCATGTTGGACACGTCAGTGGCAAGTAAAGTACCAACAATTGATTGTCATGTTGGACACGTCAGTGGCAAGTAAAGTACCAACAATTGATTGTCATGTTGGACACGTCAGTGGCAAGTAAAGTACCAACAATTGATTGTCATGTTGGACACGTCAGTGGCAAGTAAAGTACCAACAATTGATTGTCATGTTGGACACGTCAGTGGCAAGTAAAGTACCAACAATTGATTGTCATGTTGGACACGTCAGTGGCAAGTAAAGTACCAACAATTGATTGTCATGTTGGACACGTCAGTGGCAAGTAAAGTACCAACAATTGATTGTCATGTTGGACACGTCAGTGGCAAGTAAAGTACCAACAATTGATTGTCATGTTGGACACGTCAGTGGCAAGTAAAGTACCAACAATTGATTGTCATGTTGGACACGTCAGTGGCAAGTAAAGTACCAACAATTGATTGTCATGTTGGACACGTCAGTGGCAAGTAAAGTACCAACAATTGATTGTCATGTTGGACACGTCAGTGGCAAGTAAAGTACCAACAATTGATTGTCATGTTGGACACGTCAGTGGCAAGTAAAGTACCAACAATTGATTGTCATGTTGGACACGTCAGTGGCAAGTAAAGTACCAACAATTGATTGTCATGTTGGACACGTCAGTGGCAAGTAAAGTACCAACAATTGATTGTCATGTTGGACACGTCAGTGGCAAGTAAAGTACCAACAATTGATTGTCATGTTGGACACGTCAGTGGCAAGTAAAGTACCAACAATTGATTGTCATGTTGGACACGTCAGTGGCAAGTAAAGTACCAACAATTGATTGTCATGTTGGACACGTCAGTGGCAAGTAAAGTACCAACAATTGATTGTCATGTTGGACACGTCAGTGGCAAGTAAAGTACCAACAATTGATTGTCATGTTGGACACGTCAGTGGCAAGTAAAGTACCAACAATTGATTGTCATGTTGGACACGTCAGTGGCAAGTAAAGTACCAACAATTGATTGTCATGTTGGACACGTCAGTGGCAAGTAAAGTACCAACAATTGATTGTCATGTTGGACACGTCAGTGGCAAGTAAAGTACCAACAATTGATTGTCATGTTGGACACGTCAGTGGCAAGTAAAGTACCAACAATTGATTGTCATGTTGGACACGTCAGTGGCAAGTAAAGTACCAACAATTGATTGTCATGTTGGACACGTCAGTGGCAAGTAAAGTATCAACCATTAATTGTCAACAATAAGTATCATTTGTTTATTCAATATTTTGACCCCCCCCCCCCCCCGGGGGATCGTCTTCAGGGCTTCTGTGTCTGTAGGTAGGGTAGGGTACCAGTCACATCCCGTGTATGTTTTCTTGATAAACTGTTTTGAGGTAATTATTTGTGCAATGTTTCATCTTTAGTGTACGGCCCGTGGTAAGTTAGACCTCCGCACGTTCCATGGATTATATGTGCTTGGAATATTTCACGAGGCATTTGGTCGCTTTCAGGGTTAGAAGTTCTGAACATGTGATATAATCAAGAGCATAGGTTAAATTTTTTTACATGAGTCATCTAACCTTTAAATGAAAAACTCTTTAGATAGCGTCTTGCCTATCATAGGGCTTCTGTTTTTTCCAACAAATACTTTTGAATCTCGTCACACTTCGGGTTGCAAGTGAATGTGGTAAATAAATCTGGCCTGGCATGGTGCCGAAAAAACTTCACGGCGTCAATAATTTTTAACATGTAACGTATGCCAACAGTAAAAAGAAGAAGGAAGAATGAAAGGTTTTCAAACATTTAGCGTAGGCCTCCAGTAAAAGAACAATGAAGAATTAAAGGTTTTCAAACATTGTTGATGTTTCCATTAGTGTTTATGTCCATTCGCCAATTTTCATGGTTGTTGGATGTGCATCGTTAATAAAAAATACTTCGTATTCGTACACTGTGCAAAAATCCAACATTTTATTTATTCTTCCTATCCCCATTTGCAATCTGCCTTGATGGTACAAAGATTTACTTCCTGGATGTTACTGTGGTTTACTGCTTGGATGGTACCTAGGTTTACTTCTTGGATGGTATCAAAGTTTACTGCTTGGATGGTACCAATGTTTACTATCAGTTAATTTGACAAATATTTAAAATGTTGCTTTAAAAATTAACCCACATACTTTTAAATTGTTAGGAAATAAATTTTTGCTCATGTTTTTTTTCTTTTTGTAGTTCAGTGGCGTTAAAATGGGTTGATTAGGCCAATATTTTATAGAAGATGTTAGAAACGTATAATTTAGTAGATATATATATATATATATATATATATATATAATAAACACAGTCTTTTTCTAGTTTTTCCTAAAATACACTTTCAAAAATCCCTAAAACAGTTTTGCAAATTTTTATTTGTTAACACGATTCAGTTAAATACGTAATACTTCGGTTTTTAAGTTTTTGAATTCGTAATAACATACACAATGTAGCCCAACATTATTACCCGGGTACAACCGGGTCACACCTTCTAGTATTATATAGATTCAGATACTTTATTTCAATTCAGCGTCGGCCCAGACTTAGGGCACTAGCAGGGCTGTGACGGTCACAGGCATCCGAGTCATGGACTACTTTATTATGGCATCCACAATAACCTATTAAAAGGAGGCTACCTCCGGCGTTCCGGTGGTTGGTAGCCATGGTTTTCCACTCTTTTATTGGGGAGGTGGGGGTGCGAATTGTGATTATGGAGGAAGGGTCGGCATAAAAGATTAGGCTAGGGTGGCCGATTTCATTTCTATGTATCTTGTTTCAATTAAATTGATCACATCTTCTAGAATGCAAGAAACCAAAAAATGCTGAACTGTCTCATATTTCGGTTTAGATTAGTCCATGTGTACGTTAAAAATGCTCTTATATTTACCAGTAACCTAACGAAATTGATTAAATATTTTGGAGATACACATACATTTTCTGTTTTACTTTTTTAATAATATATCATCGCAAAGTTTTTATTTTTATTTTAGCATACACTTGGCCATACACCGTAACTGCTTTGACGCTGTTATTTAGTTTGACGAGAAGTCTCATTTCAACACATATGAACAGATATGTGAAGTGTGTACTACTGACAAGGCACACGGTCATTCAATAGGGCTCAGAAGTTCTTTCAACGTTCACTCGTGTTGTCTTACTTGTGTGTGGATCTGATGATATTTCGACAGCGGAGTAGTTAGCGCCAACCTGGTGCGGGTCAATATTTTTGCCACCCGTCCAGAACAAAATATTTGCAGTTGGTACAAAAATGCTAACCCTTAATGTTAAGGACGAAGTGCGGCCCGTGCCCTCCCCACTTTACGCCAGTGTACGCTGGGTCTGAGTTGAGTCGACGTTAAGCTCTCATATTTTCACTCGAAAGAACCCAGAAACAGACTCGCGTGGGTGGGGTGTGGGGGTGTTATTATACTATTGATATGATGATTGCGGACACGCTTGCAATTCGTTGTAGCCCTCCCAGGTAAACATTCATGGCTACGCCACTGCTGTGCAGTGTGTTGCAGACCGTGACGACAAGGCAATCCGATTATGTTTGTAAAACTGTCAAACATCCACTTAAGCGTGGCATGAAACACTTCGCCTGAGCATTACTGGCTCTGTACTTTAAAAGTAACAAATATCTGCAAGAACAAAAAATTAAGAACTTTTTTTTAAAGAAACTACCTTGCAATTTAATAGCAATGTATATATTCAGTTAATTACAGTGTTTCGTCTGTTTCGCTATACCATTTGTATACATCTCTTCTCTTTATTTATTGCCCTCTCCGACCATACCATCTCTGTTTATCTTGTGTTAATTTTTACCTTAATACTTAACATATCCCTTATTTTAAATATCCCACATAACCCCAAACCTAACTAGTTAACTCTTTGTTATAACACATTCCTCCAAGGCTCTATGGACTCATCCACTATCCACCTTTAAAGAATTCTTTCTAACCGTCTACTTGTCCACCCATTCTTCTACTCTCTCCATCTATTTGGGGAACCACTATTCGAAATATCCAACATTCTCTACTCCTATTCATATTCGTTTACCCACGTTTCAAGACATCCCCCCCCTTTTTTCCGTCGAATCAGCTGTCCATTTGCCAATACACCATTATCCCCTTTTATCTATCCAGCTACCCACTTGTCCACATTATTGACAACTTTCATCAATCCATATATCCACTAATCCACATGCACCAATTCACCTATACATCTATCTACTTGATGATCCACCCCTCATTCTTCTATCCATTTATCCGTTTGTCCACACATGCCTCCCCTTCATATTTTCACCCGATCACACCTACTTCACTCGCTTGATCTATCCAGCTACCCACATGTCTAAACATTCTTCCATCCCTTCATCCATCCATCCATTCTTTTTTTCCCATTAGTCCATTCTTGATCTATCCAGCTACCCACATGTCTAAACATTCTTCCATCCCTTTATCCATCCGTCCATTCTTTTTTTCCCATTAGTCCATACCTCTATCCCTCTACCTATCCATCTATCCATTTTTCCTCAAACAACCTTGCGTCCTGTCAGCATCCTTAAAGCTGGCCATCCCCCAAAATTTGATCCTTACACAAAGATCCCGTCTTAACCTCTAGCACTGCCATGATCGCTTTAGGTAACTCTTTGAATTATTAATGAAAACACCAGCTGATCGTGTTGACTAGTTATTTCCCATTTACCAGTTGCTATTTTTTTTGGACAGTGTTTTCCCCTCCCACTCACAATTTACTGGTGATGAAAAGTAGGTTACTGTTTTTGAACCAGATAACAGTACATCAGTCATACCATTCGCGGTCGGTCAAAGTCAAAGTTACGCGTCGAATCACTGAACAACAATGTCTCATTTTGGTGATGGTAATACGCGTTTACGGCCCATGTATGGTCACACTTTCAGAATGTTTGTGGCGTTATTAATGAAGAATAATATAGCTCTGATGATGTATTTGGACTATGTTAATAATTATTCATTAATATTTTTTTGTACTATAAAATTTAAATAAGCAATTTTAAGGCAGTGAAAAGTATTTAACTTTGGTATTCAATAACTGTCTTACAACGCTACAGCCGAGTCAAACGATTGAATATCTTGAGAATTGATGGCCGTTGTCTACATGCATTGGGTTTAACCAAGAGAGTTGACCTTGTATGTCGTTGCCGGAGTCGACAATTTGCTCGTTTATTATTTAGGATGAAACGTGAATGAATTTGTGTACGTGGAGAGGGGGGGGGGGTGGAGTTGGGATGGACTGGGGTATTGGGGTTAAGTCAGTGGCAAAAGACATATCTGATTTCAATTTTTGAAACATTACCATCTCCTATAATGAATGTACAAATAAATTTTATACGACTTTTTATGTTTGTTTGTGTTTTTTTTACTGGGAATCCTAGTTATAACTTAGAATTTAGAGTCTGATTATTACCTCAGCAATGCAGATCATTTATTTGTATACCTCCAGCGACTAAACCATACAGGGCATAACATCAAAGTGGAACTTCACGTGCTATGAATGCAGCGGGTTATTTACCATAATAAATTTATCATTTTGGGGATGCACGCTAGGAAGATTCCATCTGCTTACTGGAACGAATCTGTAAATTGAAATACCAGTCTTGTGTTTGTCTTCTTTAGTGTCTTCACCTGACGTCTATTTATTATCATGACTTATTTTGGAGAGAAAATCTGATTGTTTTGCTAAAAAATTGCTAACAATGCTTACCCTCGTTATGAACTATTAAAGACCACCGATGGGCAGATCCAGGATCTTTTAAAGCGAAGCTTGAACATTTCGAATGAGTGCAGTACTGTCGTTTTGCGACGTGAATAGCACCAGAGAAATAAAGTTAATCCAAATCTTAAAAACTCCCAGGATTTAAACTACATTGAAAAAAAAAGAGCCAGAAGACACAAACTATACAATAGAATTTAATTTAAAAATTTATTTGGGTGTAAAATACATTTTCTTAATTTCACTTTTTTTATTTAAAAAAAAACACACAGAAATGAGGGATGGGGAATACAAATAATTACCAAACAGCCCCCCTTTCCTCATTTCAAAATCGCAAAAGAAACGTATTAAAAACTTTAACTGTATCCTGTGAACAAGGGATTAATTGAACTTCATCCGATAGAAAGAATTTAAATATAGCAGAGCTTGGCGACTGCCTAAATACACACCCAGACCCCAACAGTTGTTCTAAGGACAGGATGACATGCACTCTTACCGCGGGGACATCGATATCAAAGCCTTAGTTAGCGCCAGATAAACAGGCTTGTTCTCAAAAAGTAATTTTGTCAATCAAATTCATTTCAAGTGACAAGCTTATTTGTACTACACGAACCATCGGTTCTCACGACAGAAAGGATGCAAAAGAGAAAATACATTTCAAAGTCAAGTTGAAATAATTGTCACTGATACTTAAATGTACAGAAATGAAGCCTCGAATTTTCCTCTAATAGTGATTATATAACAACAGTAAATGAAACGTTCGTATAAATATGATAATCAAAAAATTGTAATGCTTATCTTATAGTAGGATGATTTTACTTGGTTTAATTTTTTTTATTTTTTAAATGTTTTTTTTTTAAAAAGCGATTTTAATGAATTCTTATAAAATTAATTTTATGTAGCTCTCCCAGGGAGAATACAATCTAAGACACTCTATATAGAAATAGATGCCCGCTACTGACTGAGAAGGTGTTAAAAAGAAATGTTCAGTAATGTTTTAGTGATATGATCCAAAAGTTTTTTCAATCATTGTGTATTATCACAGTAGCCAAACATTGAGTAATTTCCTGAACGGGTGAAAATAATCTAAAGCAAAGGAAGATAACCGTTATGCTTTAGGTGTCTAGTTACACAATTATTGTTCCACTTCACGCAACCAAACTTTTTTTTTTTATATAAAAGAAAGGTTTGCAATTCTATTTTATGTGACAAAAGACGGCAAAATGGTAATCTCATTTCAAACAATGCACGTGACACAAATTCAAAGACGAGGATCCAATGGACGGCAAGCAAAAAATGAAATGCCTACGTTAAAAAAAAATTATTACGTGATAAAAAAAAAAATCCTAAGCTCTTGGGGACCCCTGTCCAAATACTGCCGTTATACCAGCGGTACCAGCGGTTCTCAACATTCCTATTGACCGCGACCCTTTAATGCAGTTACTCATGTTGTGGTGACCCCATCAACCATAAATTTATTTTCGTTGCTACTTTCATCAAGATGTGTTTTCCGATGGTCTTAGGCAAACCCTGTGTAAGGGTCGTTCGACCCCCAAAGGAGTCACGACCCACAGGATGAGAACTGCTGCTCTATACATATATATGTATATGTATAGCTGATCTCAGCATGAAAATGAACAATCTAAAAATATTTTTTTCTTATTTGGAAAAAAAAAATTATCAGAACACGCTCTTATATTTCTAATACAGTCCTGCACAACATACGGCCCGCGGGCAGCATGCGTAAGCCAGCACACACTTTGCGGCCCGCGAAGTAACGAAATACTCTTTATTCTTCTTATTTTCTTAATAGCTTTTCGCATGTCCTATTTTCTTTTGGCCCGCACAAGTCCTGTCCTATTTTCTTTTGGCCCGCGCAAGTGTTTCTTAAAGTATTTCGGCCCGCATTACATTTTGATCTGTGCAGGCCTGGTCTAATTCATTACTCGAGAAGTAATTTCAAAGTTAGATCTGCATTAAAACAAACGAAGAGTAGACACCGAGTCGTCCGCACGTTTCCAATCTTTGATTACGTTCAGAGCGCACCTATTGCACACATCGCGGCGTCCGGCTGGGTTTGTACTTTACCGATGTGGAAAGCATTTCTCTCTGGGGCTGTCAACCCTTTGCTGTGGCGTAGTCCCGGGTCACTGGGAGGTAATGTGATTTGGCGAACAACAAAATCAAATCGGGAAATATGATTGACGTCCAGTCTAGTCGGGGGATAGATCTGTATTTTTGTTCCCCTGAAACAGTTTTTTACGTTTTGAAATTCCTTTCCATGTTTACATTGGTATTTTGATGTGGAGGATTATTTTAAACTTTTTAAAAAAAAAGAAGTTAAAAAAAAAAAACCAACGAACAAAAAATCAAGCTATGTCTCGATACTGGCTTCATCAGTCTTTAACCGTCCTGATTTTAAAGGTCACGATTCCAGCTAAAATAATACCTGACTGCGAAACAACGTTTCCTTGATACCACAAGACAGATTTATATTTCAAATGTAAGTTGACAACTGTTTTGACAACGTTTTTTTTTTAAATTTTATTTTTACTGTGTTACCATATACTTTAACAAACAAACTTATTACATGGATACTTAAACAAAAAAAAAAGATATTACAAGGATACTTTTACAAATAAAAATATTACAGGCATACTTTTAAAAAATTAACATATAAGGAGTATTCTTTTTACACATAAAGAAGTTACATTGATATTTTGACAAGTGAAGAATGCGTGGATACAGCTGCCATTCTACGACAGACACCAATGGCAGGACATGGTGGATACAGCTGCCATTCTACGACAGACACCAATGGCAGGACATGCACCGAGTAGCATGGAAAGATTGCAACATTTGACCTATGGGTTCAAAGTAGACAAAAGTTGAATGTGTCTTAAGACCTACCCCTTTATGTAGGCCTACTTACGAAAGAGCAAATAGTTTTGACCTATAATCGTTATTGGGAAACACGACTGAATTACAGGTTATAATTTTTGTTTAATATGTGCTAAGCTGTTTTATTAGGAGAAAGCCCGATAGGCATGTCTTTAAAATATTTAATATTACATAATAATTCACAAACCCATAACAAAATAATGATATAACATAATAAAGTTAAATCAAAATTAATTTCAAAAGCGTACAGGACCACTCAATGATCTTAACAAATGAGGGCGGTGGGGGCGACGGTGGGGGTGGTTCAAATAATATATGAAACATATTGATACACATACAGACATATTCAAGATTTGGAAAGTCTCGTTTAATCTTTATAATATGGTAAACCCTCTTTAAACACAGCATTCAATAGCGTTGTCGTATGTTAATGCATTCTAATGATTTAACTTGTATTTTTTTTTTTTACATTTCCCCTAGTCAGTGACTGCAGTCACCCACGTGAGATTAACGCTTTGGGGGCGCTGACGCAGTATTCAGAGATTGACATGGTTATTAGCATCCTGTTTGAAGGGAGGTCGACCCTGCCACGACCCCCCATTGGTTGCATGACAGCGAGTCAGTCACGCGAGTGCACGAATCTATTTTCGAGCTCATAATTATTTTCAATGTTAAAAAGTCCTTTTCATAAGAAAATAACAAATTACAATAGGTGATTGCTATTTTATATGTGTATGTTTGTCTATATGTCTAACCTATTTTCTTAGTTCAATTTGTTTCAGATATATATTAACTTATTTTTAATGCACTGGCCATATTTGTCGCTTACATTTGTTTGAAACTTGGTTGGGTTTGTAAAAAAAGAAAGGGGGGGGGGGGGCTTGACTATTTACAATACAAAATGATTTAAAGCCAAAGTTCGAGCTTTGGAGCGTGACATTGATAATTTAGTTTTGTCAAGAAAATAGAGCTTCTATAACTTGAATGTGTTCAATATCGGATCATGGGGGCCATTACTCCCTTTAACTTATGTCAGATGAATTAGGATTATGTCAGATACATTAAGATTATGTCAGATACATTAAGATTATTTCAGATACATTAAGATTATTTCAGATACATTAAGATTATTTCAGATACATTAAGATTATGTCAGATACATTAAGATTATGTCAGATACATTAAGATTATGTCATATACATTAAGATTAAATCGATAGATCTAAATTAGAAATTCAGCGAAACAAATAATAAAATATAATTATATATAATCCTTTTAAAATGTATTTTTTGTTTTATATCATTCTGAAAAATTGTTCTAAACTTTGCCTTATGATCGATTACAGTCTATTTAAGTTATATTGTCCAGTAACTTATATAAACATAACTGTTATATATATATATATATATATATATATATATTAAACATTGAACCAAAAAGGGGATATCTGTAGAAACATCTTTTTCAAAGCTCTCAGAAAATAGCTCTTAAGATGAAACATCTTAAAGTGAAAGTAGAACATGGGACGAACAAGAGCTTATGAAATATTTTTCACATGACAATAAGTCTGTCCCTGCCTGGGTGGCCGTTCAAAAAAATGTGTTACAGGGAGTCTAAAAACTTTAGCTGAAAGCCGTATAAATATAAGTTGATTAATTGTATGCGCATTACGATCACTAAGTTCTTGTAATTCTAAATATAAATAAAGCGTTGTATTCGTGTGTTGAAGCCAACAATAAGTTATGTGTATTTAGTACGCGTTTGTAACGAAATAGACCATGGTATTTTACGCGAAGTCAGTGAAGCAACGTGGCTGGGAACTTAACTCTTAAAGTTACATTGAAAGTTACAATGGGAGTTACATTTACAGTGTGGCCCGAAGTATGGCCGTGACAAGGTCATCCGGTAATATAGAGATTATAGGATAAAGTTGTAGAGATGGGGGTATGAGATTAAATGTAACGATGCAGAAAATAACGGGACGTGTTTGAAGTTCTCGATTCAGATCTCTGTGTTGTTGCGCCATTTACTGTCCTTTGTAACAATTTTTTAATAAGAATTATATTCTGGACACAAGCCTATCAAGATTACGTCATGCCATCGAAAAATGATTTTTAGCCAAGCAATGAGATATGATTTTATTTATATATATTTGGTGTATGTGTTTCGGTATCGTCATTTATTTCCTGACATGTATTTCAATTATTTAAGATAGTTAGCAAGTTCACGATTATAAGGCGTGCAAAATGAACAGTTCATTTTAAAGATATACAATTATTGTTTTAACTTTTTTCAATCGTTGTGTAGCAAAGGTCAGCATATTTTTCCAATAAAAATAACAAATGTAGACTTTGATAATTATACTTACGAAATATGGAGACTGCAATGTAAATAAATTCATTGAAATTGTTCTAGAGTATGAACATGAATTTGATTTGATGCTGATACTCATATGAAAAGTATTTGTTCATTTGTCAATAAATTTTAAGTGCTATGTCATGAAATCTTACAAATTATTTCATTCTGTTTTAAGACAACAACAACAAAAAGATGGGGAAAATATTTGCATATTATTCTGTACACAATCTTACATGACAAATAATTTCAGAAAGCTAAAGTAAGTAAAAATAAGTTTCCACATTGTAGATTTGCACACAAATGTACACGCCTAATATTTAAAACCCAATTCCATAACACGTCAGTACGCTGTATACATAAGTTATAATTCTCCTCAACGTCACTTCTCTCATCCATCACCGTCGCATTAATAAAAAAAAATACTTGGCCGATATATCGACTACAACAGATCGATGATTGCCTGGATTTAATACAAACCTCCCCCATAACTCACATCCTTGAAAAGCCCACTCGCTGTGAGAGTTGTAATAAGAAAGTATAGATTAACATAAGTATGTGTGACTTCAGCGAACTCAATTAGCATGAACATAAAAGAAATCCTGCCACTTGCCGTCAAACTAGCTGAGCAACGCTAAATGCATCTCAGATTAAGTGTTACTCATTGGACATTGAATGACGACAGAATTTTTTTTTTATATTTTGGATTCATTTTTGAAAACAAAAGTATTGATTGGATGACCGAATGATTTGAATTTTAAGTTTAGGCCCTAAATATGGGTTCTTAGTATAGGTCCTAAACATAATTCCTTGACACTTTGGCACATAAGAATTAATAGATTGGATAATTGAACCATTACAGTTACAGTGAGCGTGAGTAGAGGTTACGGCATGCCTTTCAAAAAGGTATTTTAAAATTAAATTTTAGATTCGTTTTTAAGCGTACGGTATAAGAAGCGTTCTCGGTCTCACGTCCATGATGTATGTGTATGTGTAATTTTTAAGACTCAGATTTTTTCGAAAGTATACATTTAAAAAAAACACATTGGTTTTTAAATACTTTTGAAGAATTCATTTTATAACAGTACTAGCAGAATACTCAAAAACGCAACGGGGTTGGAGATGAATAAAAAAATATAAGAAACTCTTCATATGGTTTTATATGTGTATATTTCAATGGCAGGCCTTTTTTGCGTTTTGACCACATAATTTGATCGTTGTTGAATTTCACATACTTTGGGTCCAATATCTTTTGCTCAGTCTCGGTTGACGAAGGAGTGGACATCAGGATTGCTAAATCAGCAGCAGCTGTGGCTAAATTGAATAAGCGGGTGTTGAACAAACCAAAACTGACTTCAAGTACAAATAGAAGCGACTTTCAGACACGTGTGCTCAGTACACTCCTATTTGACAGTGAAGTGTAAACCACAGATGCCATTCATGAGTGGAAACTCAACAGCTTCAGCCAACGATTCCGCGACCCATTTTGCTTATGCGATGGCAGGACCAAGTGGAATGTGGAGAAATATTTAGCGTGTTCTGCGCTCTTAGCAGGAGGGACCTTCGCTGATTAGGTGAAGTAAGGAGAATGGAAGAAGACCTTACTCCAAAAAGATCTGCTGTATGTAGAGTCTTGCAGAAAGAGCAAGACGCACTGGACGGCCTCGTCTATGATTCAAGGACGTTTAAAAGTAAAATGAGGGAAGACAACTTAGACATCGACGAATGGGAGATCATCGCGGAGCACTGTTCCAGCTGGAGAACAGCAGTGTATGAAGGAGTCAAGCAGGCAGAAGATGCGCGAAATAAAGCCCTTGAAAAAAAAGTGCAATATGGAAGGACAACTCTAGCCAGGAGTCTGTCTCAGATGCAAAAATACAAAATATACCCTAAAATTATTCTAAAAAAAATTATTATTTACAAATTTATTATCTCGCTATTTAAAAAAAATAATATTTCATTTTTGTTAAGAAAACAATACTGCATTTTCGACACTTAGATTATCAAGGGAAATAAGATAATTACGTATATTAATTTATAGAAAATTTAAAATACTTCATTACAATATTATATTTTGAAATAACTGTTAAAAAGGTATAAACACTTTTTTTAAATATTAACATTTTAAACTAAAAAAAATATCTATACTGAAATTATCAAACCTACTAAACTTTGGTCTCTATGTAACGCTTTTTCAGATATCAAATCCATACCGTTGCCAAAGCAATACCTGCATGTGGAACTTCCTGCCTATAAAACTCCAAAGAAGATTTCTAACACAAAGAATCAAAGCAACAAATTTAAAAGTTGGAAAAAAAAAGAGTGAGAGCAAACCAACATTTACAAATTGTCCCAGATGTTTTTAGATTTCCCTTTTCAAGTGTCCACCTTAACGCCGTTATTGAATGATTCTTGTTTTCCCTACGCGAACTGAAAACCGATCAGGAGTTGACAAAAACACTTCAACACAAGCAAATTTCCGACACCCGCCGAGGGGAAATCTTTGAACGGCAAAAAATGCCATGGCTGGAATTCTTCGAGTGCCGCCAACGGTGATTAGTGGGTCGTTTTTTTATGAATTATTCAACGAAAACACATGCTCTCTGCATTTGTTTCCTCCAGTTTGTTAGCGCCGATCCATTGACCGGGCTCACTCCCAAACAAAATGCTAGACTTAATCGGTATCGCTGGTCGAGCTATCGGATACATTTCCCCGTTCAGTTCAATTAGTTCTTCCTGTATGGCTGGCTCGTTGATTGAAAAATTCGATTCGATACCGATATTCGAACGCTGGAGCTTTCTGGGTGGTTATTTCTGGGGTGAGGCACGACTTCCGGGGCAAAGGCTACGCTGAAGTCATTGAGATTCTCACCTATTCTCTAACGACTTCTAAGTCTTTTGGGATGCACATTTGCCCTAATTTATAGCATGCATGGTAAATTCGATATTTTAACCGAAAAATCGAACGATGAAACTTTTGAAAGGTAAAACAGGATTGGGTAAAAACTTTAACAAATTATTGATATTTAATTGTTTTACTATTGCCACAAGCTTTGAAAAGAATTAAGAAAGATTTTGAATATGTAAATATCCAATGCATATCGCGTCTTAAGTATAGTGTAAAGACGTAAAATTGTAAATTAATCGTCCAACGATATATGTAAATATATATTTATATATATATATATATATATATATATATATATATATATATATATATATATATATATATATTTATGTCTTGATAACTCTAGGTACATGTTCATTTTCCCACGAACACATGTGAAAATAATAGAAAGCTGATGAAGAAGAAATCGATGAGGAATTCTGCGTCGTTTAAAGGTCTTAGATGCAGGGTAAACATATTCAGGTCAAGAAGTTGAAGTTCATAAAACGAATATAGTTGCATCCATGAGTTTTTATATCCAGTTCCATCCGTGGATCTCAATGCGGTGTGGGGCTCAACATTTGGATGACGTTAGCAGTTGTCTGTAGTCCGACAACTGCATGAGGATATCAATAATTTGGAATAAGAAATTGATGGTCTTGAGTTCAATCCCCACCAAAGCCCAGTCAAGCAAACACACCACCAGCATCCCGGGTGGATGGGACTCGTTAACCTTGGACGGCAACTCATCTAAGAGAAGGAAACTCTGAATGGAGTCCCGTAGGCGGATAACATTGACACAATGAAACATTCCGGCAACTCCCAGGTGGATGGGACTCGTTAGCCTTGGACGGTAACTCATCTAAGAGAAGGCAAACTTTGAATTCAAACCTGGAGCCAGAATGATCAATAAATTGATCGTGGGCCCTCAAACATAAGAAGAAGAAGAAGTAAAAAACACTAAAGGTCAACAAATTAATTTGCTAAAACTCTTTGTTTTTTACGATATGTTTTTAATGCCTCTTGCTAATTCGGTATCATTTATTTGTGAAATTCTTTATTTGATTTTAACTTTATCGAATTATTTATAGATAACAAATGATGATATCGCTATGCTTATAACTATACGATAAATGTATTGTATTGTTTAAATGCATTTTTTACTTATCGAATGTCAGTAATACTTTGAAAAGTAAACTGATTGCCCTTGTCTATATAGAGGGACTTAACTTAAAGAAATTGTCACGACTCTTTCATTACAGCCGAAAAGGAGCTTTTTTATGTCTCAACACGCAACGAATTCGACTAAACAGATTCGACTCAACAGATTCGACTCAACAGATTCGTCTAAACAGATTTGACTAAACAGATTCGACTCAACAGATTCGACTAAACAGATTCGACTAAACAGATTCGACTCAACAGATTCGACTAAACAGATTCAACTTCTTATGTATCGCTGGGAATGAAAAATATCAGCCATTTTGTTCACATTCTATTTTAGATTGAAATTTAAGACATTCGACTTATATAATATCACCGTCTATCCTTTGAAACAATCTTTTACCGCCAAGCAATATCCCAAAAATGTTTTTTTATTTATCCAATGAAAAGACATTGCTTAGTCACATGATTTGGCTAATCAAGATTTTATATTTTAAAAAAATAATAAAAACTTTAAAGCACCAACGCTGTGTCCTATGTCCTAAGTCCTGTGTCTTGTGTCTTGTGTCATATGTCTTGTGTCTATGTCCTATGTCCTATGTCTTGTGTCCTGTGTCTTGTGTCCTATGTCTTGTGTCTATGTCATGTGTCTTGTGTCCTATGTCTTGTGTCCTATGTCTTGTGTCCTGTGTCTTGTGTCCTGTGTCTTTTGTCATGTGTCCTGTGTCTTGTGTCCTATGTCCTGTGTCCTGTGTCTTGTGTCCTGTGTCTTATGTCCTGTGTCATATGTCTTGTGGCCTGTGTACTGTGTCTTGTGTCCTATGTCTTGCGTCCTGTGTCTTATGTCTTGTATCCTGTGTCCTGTGTCTTCTGTCATGTGTCATGTGTCTTGTGTCTTATGTCATGTGTCTTGTGTCATATGTCTTGTGTCATGTGTCCTGTGTCATATGTCATGTGTCTTGTGTCTTGTGTCATTTGTCATATGTCTTGTGTCATGTGTCCTGTGTCATGTGTCCTGTGTTCTATGTCCTGTGTCCTGTGTCCTATGTCCCGTTTCCTGTGTCCCGTGTCCTGTGTCTTATGTCCTGTGTCCTATGTCCGTGTCATGTGGCGTGTGTCTTGTGTCCTGTGTCAAATGTCCTGTGTCCTGTGTCCTATGTCATGTGTTCTATGTCTTGTGTACTGTGTCCTATGTCCTGTGTCATGTGTACTGTGCCCTGTGTCTTGTGTCCTATGTCCTATGTCATGTGTCCTGTGTCCTATGTTCTGTGTCCTATGTCATGTGTCCTATGTCCTGTGTCCTGTGTTTTGTTTCCTTTGTCATTTGTCCTGTGTCCTGTGCCTTTTGTCATGTTTCTTGTGTCATGTGTCCTGTGTCTTTTGTCATGTGTCTTATGTCCTGTGTCTTATGTCCTGTGTCTTATGTCCTGTGTCTTCTGTACTGTGTCCTATGTCTTGTGTCTTGTGTCTTATGTCTTTGTCATGTGTTCTGTATCTTGTGGCATGCGTCCCATGTTTTGTGTCTTGTGTCCTCTGTCTTGTGTCATGTGTCCTGTGTCTTGTGTCATGTGTCCTATGTCTTGTGTCTTTTTTCATGTGTCCTATGTCCTGTGTCTTTTGTCATATGTCTTGTGTCCTGTGTCTTATGTCTTGTGTCTTGTGTCCTGTACCTTGTGTCCTGTGTCCTATGTCTTGTGTCTTGTGTCTTTTGTCATGTATCATGTGTCTTGTGTCATGTGTCCTATGTCATTTGTCTAGAGTCCAGTGTCCTCTGTCTTGTGTCTTGTGTATTTGTTTATGTGTCCTGTTTCTTGTGTCCTGTGTCATGTATCTTGTGTCATGTGTCCTGTGTCTTGTGTCATGTGTCCTGTGTCTTGTGTCCTGTGTCCTTTTTTCCTGTGTCTTGTGTCCTATGTCCTATGTCTTGTGTCTTGTGTCTTTAGTCATGTGTCCTGTGCCATGTGTCTTGTGTTCTGTGTCTTGTGTTCTGTGTCAAATATTGCTCAAGTCAAGGCTACTACTCAAAACGATAAATTGCCTCTGTCGTCTTCGCGTGCCATGGACACACAATATCCAGTGCAGTTTTGGCGTGACGAGAGTTAACCTTTATATTTACTCAACTGTTTTTGAAATGTTCGAAAGCATAAAAGCTACTTCTGAATAGTTTCTAATCAATCAATATTAATGCAGCAGATATTCATAAATAAACACTACTCTCTTACTTCTATACAGCATATTAACTGTATGCATATCGCAGGGACAGATGATTGACAATATATACATCTAAATACTCAGGATTGATACCCCTAAATGGCCATTAAAAAATTGTCTCGGAAACAAGACAGAATTAAAGTAACGTGAACACAAGAAATACATCATTATATATATGAACCGAATTGTATTTACGGATGCGATGAAATTTGACAAATTGATGAAACGAAATATTCCTGGTTTTAGTGCACGTTCTATTAAATACATCTATTTAACCGATTTTTCGACTATTTTAAAATGTATTATAATACATTGTAAAGCGAGCGCTATACACCGGTTGGTTCACATTGTAAAGAGAGCGCTATACACCGGTTGGTTCATATTGTAAAGAGAGCGCTATACACCGGTTGGTTCATATTGTAAAGAGAGCGCTATACACCGGTTGGTTCATATTGTAAAGAGAGCGCTATACACCGGTTGGTTCATATTGTAAAGAGAGCGCTATACACCGGTTGGTTCATAGTGTAAAGAGAGCACTATACACCGGTTGGTTCATATTGTAAAGAGAGCGCTATACACCGGTTGGTTCATAGCGTAAAGAGAGCGCTCTACACCGGTTGGTTCATAGTGTAAAGAGAGATGGTATACACCGGTTGCTTCATAGTGTAAAGAGAGCGCTATACACCGGTTGGTTCATATTGAATAAAATCCACATCAAATGGTGCTGAATAACTTCTATACAATAGAAGGCTCCACACACACAAAATTGAATTGAATAACTAAAGTGTGTATAGAAATGTCAGAAAATATACATGTGGGTAAAGATATAAAAAGAATAGTTGCTGGAACAATATTTGTAAAGGAAAAGAGAAACTTTAGGAAAAATATATGTTTGGTTAAAAAATAATTTAAAAAACTCAAAGTAGAGATTGGTGCCATTACAAAAATATATACCGCGAGACAGCTTGGATTTAAATTAACGTTAGAAATATTGATCCACTGCTACACAAGGTAGTGAAAAAAAACATCACTGTTATTGCGATTAATTAACACAGGTGTTAGGACAGTAATCCAGGAAATAAGCGTCCTGCTGCGTACATTAAGATAAAGGGGATGTTGTGTAGATCCAGATAGATATGATTACTCATAAATATATATCAATATGTCTAAAAAATCGACAGAGTTACACATGCGACTGCATAGGATTTATTGAAATCCAATAATTTTTTAGAAAATAATTCAGTACATTTTTACATGTGGTCGGTGGAGTCATTATAGTCCGACTCGAGAGGCATAGATTGCTTTGTTGTCTCGTATGATTGGTGTTACGATTTCTCAAGCAGAAACAATCATAACATATTTTGAAAAGATCTGTGTTCATAAATTTTCGTTTATATTTTAATAAAAGTCAGCAAATGATTTCAGACTGTGATGAATACAGCAAAGCTTGATAAATGGACTGGGTAATGTCAGAGCCATCGAGTGGGCCCTGCAACCCCTGCAGCTGGTTTTGGCCTCGGAAATGTAAGGGGCCCTAAAGTTGTGATGTGGAAAGTAATTTAAAAGAAGTTACTCTAACTGGGTTGAAAAGCTAAATATTTGACTTTTCAGGCACTCTCTAAAAGTTGAAAAACATGGATTTAAACCAGACGCTGTCATTACGGCCATCACCGTGCGGATCAAATGGTTCACTTTTTTAAAGTGGGGGCAACTCTCGCATAATTTGTTCCCCTTGATCTTTCCGAGTATCTAAAAGCAAGGTTGTCATCGTCGTGTTTTATTTAAATAATTGTTTATATTTTGAATCACACTCTAACATAGAAACAGTGGGGTAGTCTGAGGGTTTGAGATGGAGAGTGGGGAGAGCGTGGGTGGGGGGGGCGGGGGGCACGTGCCGCACTTTATGGGAATAGTTTAAACGTTCATGTCATTGACATATTTTAATTTCACTCCTGGACGTTGTTACCTAATAGAACACCACTGGGCGTTGTTACCTAATAGAACACCACTGGGCGTTGTTACCTAATAGAACATCACTGGGCGTTGTTACCTAATTAATTAGTCAGAGACTAAAACAATGAGAGGTTATTGGTGTAATGGATTGGTTCTAAAGCGCTTTATCATTCAACTGGCGCATTAGAAAATTCAAATTTCCACGTCAGACCATTGAAACATTAGGTGTCTTGTATAGATGGCATACTTGCTTGTTTAACTGAAAACTAAACGGCTGAAAACACAGGTCAGGTCCGTGCGAAAAGGGGTGCACTGTGGGATGCGAGGCTTGCACTCGCCCCGGGTGCCAACAAAAAAGAGCGCCAAAATAGTCTTCAAGGGGCGAATAGATCATCTTTCTACTGGTCCGCCCCCGGACGGCCCTTCTTCTATATACTGAGGACCGTTCATTTTAAGGATCCACCCCAGGCAACGCTTTTCCATGGCACGACCCTACATACAGTGACAATGACAATGTTTTATTTAAAATAAAGACAACGACTTTAAGGATTTGATGCTTGTCAACATTGTATAAATTGTATATTTCAATTTCGTAAATTACCCCCCTCCCCCCCAAAAAAAAAACACAGACACCCCAACCAAAAAAAATGTCTTCTGTGATGGTCGCTCAACGACTCAACCTATCATCGCTTCAACCTATCATCGCTTCAACCTATCATCGCATCAACCTATCATCGCGTCAACCTATCATCGCGTCAACCTATCATCGCGTCAACCTATCATCGCATCAACCTATCATCGCTTCAACCTATCATCGCTTCAACCTATCATCGCTTCAACCTATCATCGCTTCAACCTATCATCGCTTCAACCTATCATCGCTTCAACCTATCATCGCTTCAACCTATCATCGCTTCAACCTATCATCGCTTCAACCTATCATCGCATCAACCTATCATCGCTTCAACCTATCATCGCGTCAACCTATCATCGCTTCAACCTATCATCGCTTCAACCTATCATCGCTTCAACCTATCATCGCTTCAACCTATCATCGCTTCAACCTATCATCGCTTCAACCTATCATCGCGTCAACCTTTCATCGCGTCAACCTATCATCGCGTCAACCTATCATCGCGTCAACCTATCATCGCGTCAACCTATCATCGCTTCAACCTATCATCGCTTCAACCTATCATCGCTTCAACCTATCATCGCTTCAACCTATCATCGCTTCAACCTATCATCGCATCAACCTATCATCGCTTCAACCTATCATCGCTTCAACCTATCATCGCATCAACCTATCATCGCATCAATGCACTTCATTGTTGTAAAAGGAGAGCCAAGTTTCTCTTAGTTGAGGCCCATCAAATCATATGTACGCTCAACCATGGCCCAGGAGAAGCTTTGTAGATTATCAATGATATCCATCTAAAATGGACACAGTTGGTCGCAGCTTTCCCTAGCCTTGAAGAGCGCAGCGTTCCTCTTTAAGTGAGCCATGAAACAATTTGAAAAGTTTTTTTGTTTTTTTAAATTGTAAATAAATGTACCAGTGCCGTGAAATAAACGTTAAATTTTAAATAAATGTACCAGTGCCGTGAAATAAACGTTAAATTTTAAATAAATGTACCAGTGCCGTGAAATAAACGTTAAATTTTGAATGAATGTACCAGTGCCGTGAAATAAACGTTAAATTTTGAATGAATGTACCAGTGCCGTGAAATAAACGTTAAATTTTAAATAAATGTACCAGTGCCGTGAAATAAACGTTAAATTTTGAATGAATGTACCAGTGCCGTGAAATAAACGTTAAATTTTGAATGAATGTACCAGTGCCGTGAAATAAACGTTAAATTTTGAATGAATGTACCAGTGCCGTGAAATAAACGTTAAATTTTGAATGAATGTACCAGTGCAGTGAAATAAACGTTAAATTTTGAATGAATGTACCAGTGCCGTGAAATAAACGTTAAATTCTGAATGAATGTACCAGTGCCGTGAAATAAACGTTAAATTTTGAATGAATGTACCAGTGCCGTGAAATAAACGTTAAATTCTGAATGAATGGGGCAAAACAAACCAGAAAAAAAAGGGGGGGGGGCATTTAAATTTCACGCGAAGGCTCTGAGCACTGTGCGCATGCGCAGTAGTCCAGCTATATATCACTCAGACATGTCCAAACATTTGAACTATTTCTACAAGATGTGTGTATTAAAAAACTGTGCGTGTGTGTGTGCGGGGGGGGGGGGGTCTTTTTGTTCGTATGTTCACCTATTAATTAAGGACATCGGTGCATTTTTATAACATGTAATGTGAACCTGGAAGATGAAGTGTGAACATATGTGGCTATGGTGTTTGGGGCTCCAGATTTGTATGGGAATGTAGTCTTTTTAAATTAAGACCCGCACTGATCGCTTTGTTGAGATAATTTCCTTGGAGGGAACTTGATAAACTTACTCAAATGAAATGCATTTGATGAAAAGAGCAGACTTAGAAAAGTTCCCTGAACAATGATTTGAAAAAGATGATTTTCGGAGAACTTATTGCATATTGTATACTCTTCAAAGATTCAGTCTGATCCAGATGCTTACATCAAATTATGGTCATGTTATCTTCGTATTATGTAGAATAACAGCTTATATTGCGCGTTGGAACTAATGACAAATTTAATTGCAGTGGCAAGATCATGACCGAAAAAAAGGAAGCAATGTTTTGTTAAATATTAACAGATGGCGGAAGGCATAACTAGTATCATTGAGTAATTTGTACACTTTGTGGAAAGTTACAGACTGGAACTAAGGGAACAAACAGCAGAAGAATAGTAGCCCAAACTGTAGGTTAAATATGTCACATGTATCGTTCGCAACCCAACCAAAAAAAAATTATCGCCCCTCTCCCCCAAGGTGAAACAATAAATTGTTGACCTCACACAAAGTAAAAGAGTAAGAAATAATAATCATAAGATCAATAGACATCGAACATGTTTGAATAGGCTTAACAGCTCAACGGAAACGAGCGTCAATTGCATCGTTCATTATACGTATCAATAATAACAATAAGAGCTATCGAGCTAACTTGATTTGATTAGAACTTAGTCACAATGTAGTTAAAACAATGTTTAATGGTTTTTGTGTTCACAATCTCTGTTTGATTTAGACTCTTTGTCTTCACTAATTAATAAATTAATGCAATAGTTGGTCTCTTTGTCTTCACTAATTAATGATTAATGCAATAGTTGGTCTCTTTGTCTTCACTAATTAATAAATTGATGCAATAGTTGGTCTCTTTGTCTTCACTAATTAATGATTGATGCAATAGTTGGTCTCTTTGTCTTCACTAATTAATAAATTAATGCAATAGTTGGTCTCTTTGTCTTCACTAATTAATGATTAATGCAATAGTTGGTCTCTTTGTCTTCACTAATTAATGATTAATGCAATAGTTGGTCTCTTTGTCTTCACTAATTAATGATTAATGCAATAGTTGGTCTCTTTGTCTTCACTAATTAATGATTAATGCAATATTAAGGCTCGAACAGAAAGTTTAATTTTTTAAAATTAATTTTTCACTTCAGGCAACCCCCCCCCCCCCCCCCAGCCTAAGCCGCACTTACATTTTGATGGGACAACGTATACAAAACGTGCACGGGTCTCAGTAGTCGGATTACTTACGTATGCCATGATAGGGTACTGCCAGGCCGCTGCCACACGGCTCTCCACCTCACAGGAGTCCTCGGGACCGAAGAACGCCACGGCTCCATTCTTCCACAACTCTGTTGGGAGAAAGAGACATGTTTAATATGATAGAGAGGGAGACATGTTTAATATGATAGAGAGGGAGACATGTTTAATATGATAGAGAGGGAGACATGTTTCACATAAGAGAGTGGGAGACATATCTTACAGGACAGAGAGGAGGCGTGCTTTACGTAAGAGAGAGGGAGACATATCTTACAGGACAGAGAGGAGGCGAGCTTTACGTAAGAGAGAGGGAGACATATCTTATAGGACAGAGAGGAGGCGTGCTTTACGTAAGAGAGAGGGAGACATATCTTACAGGACAGAGAGGAGGCGTGCTTTACGTAAGAGAGAGGGAGACATATCTTACAGGACAGAGAGGAGGCGTGCTTTACGTAAGAGAGAGGGAGACATATCTTACAGGACAGAGAGGAGGCGTGCTTTACGTAAGAGAGAGGGAGACATATCTTACAGGACAGATAGGAGGCGTGCTTTACGTAAGAGAGAGGGAGACATATCTTACAGGACAGAGAGGAGGCGTGCTTTACGTAAGAGAGAGGGAGACATATCTTACAGGACAGAGAGGAGGCGTGCGTTACGTAAGAGAGAGGGAGACATATCTTACAGGACAGAGAGGAGGCGTGCTTTACGTAAGAGAGAGGGAGACATATCTTACAGGACAGAGAGGAGGCGTGCTTTACGTAAGAGAGAGGGAGACATGTCTTATATGAGTGAGAGGGGAGCAGGTCTTACATAAGAGTGATGAGACTTTCTTAAATGAGAGAGAAGGAGACATGGCTTACATGAGTGAGAGGGAAACATGTCTTATAAGAGAGAGAGAGAGAGTGAAACAGGTCTAATATGAGAGAGAAGCTGGGAGCCATGTCTTTTAGGAGAGAAAAGGGGTCATGTCTTATTTGAGGGACAGATGTCTAACACTGAAGAGAGATATAGAGAGAGGGTAGGGGGAGAGAGAGCGAGATTTCTTACAATGGAGAGAGAAAGAGAGAGAGAGATGTCTTACACTCGAGAGAGAAAAAGAGAAAGAGAGAGAAAGAGAGAGAAAGAGAGAGAAATAGAGAGAAAGAGAGAACAAAAGAGAGAGAAAAAGAGAAAGAGAGAGAAAAAGAGAAAGAGATCGAGAGAGAAAAAGACAGAAAAAGAGAAAAAGAGAGAAAAAGAGAAAGAGAGAGAAAAAGAGAAAGAGAGAAAGAGAGAGAAAGAGAGAGAAAGAGAGAAAGAGAGAGAAAAAGAGAAAGAGAGAGATGTCTTATATGAAATAAAAACACAAAAAAAACCGATCCAAATATTATTTCTTTCAAATACATGTTTTGGGAAAAGAGAATGGGAAAAGAAAAAGGGGGGTGGGGGGAAGGTCAAAATTGTCTTCACTCCAAATGTAATTTCATATAAAAATTTGTTTAAAAAACACATGACATTATTTAGTAGTTGGTTGTTTTTTTTCCTTTGTTGCTTCTGATTGAAATTTCACCTTTTCTATTTAGTGGACAATAAGTCAAGAAATATGACATTGTAAAAGATTATTTTAAAAATGCGCTTTGCTACAAAGTTTCAGACTGCATGTTGTTTCCCAATAGGAGTGAAAACTTTGAAATGAAATTTTAAAATCAAAATTTTTAAACATGTAATCAGATTCAATATTATATATCGCGGCATTAGGAAGGTTGAGAACCACTGAGCTATAACAATGTCGAAAAATTCCTTGCTAAGTTTCTTTTTAAATGATTGAAATGACGATGATATTTTTATGAAAAAATAAGAAGAAGCCTGGAATTTGACACTAAATCAGTGCTTCTAAATTCGTGTCACCACCAAAGGCAGTAACTGCACAATGATACTTAACCGTTTGCCTTATTGTGAAAAGAACTTATTCAGAATACGATCATGCAAGATAAAATAGCAAATGAATTGAAATTTAAAATAAAAGAACTATTGAGTAATATAAAAAGTTGTACACTATTCTTTACACATAGTTGCATTTTCATCATAGGAATACTGTTTAAGCGAAAAGATCTTGCAATCTTTCTTTTCGTTGTCGATTTAAAATGCTGCAATACAAGTGAGATAGCTGTCTAGTTTCACCTAGTTTAGATAGATTTAAAGCTCCCAATAGATTAAGCTGTGTACAACATTTTAGCTCTTTACAATTCCACGAACCAGATCTATAAAGATATAAATGCCTCATATGAAGTTAAATCAAACTGCTGTTAAAAGTAGCACGGCTACATTACACATTAAGGGTTATCGCCTTTTTATGTAACACGTCTCTATTACACATTAGGAGTCTTGCAGTGGCCATTGTCAAATATAAAACAATATGGTTCTGTATTACAATCAGAACTACGACATATCGTGACGTGCCACAATCGGAATATACGATTAGTTCATGTCTGCGTAAATCTTTGTGACTTCGTTAATGTTTTAAGACTTTTGTCACCGGGCCATGTGAAGCTGACCAAAAGCAATTGCAAGAGTACACCAGTTGGCCGGCGACAAATTGAAAAGAACGAACGAGCTTATAAATTAAATTTTTTAATTTTTTTTTAAAAATCAATTTTAAATAATACTTTCTTCAATGAATGTTGTCAATAATAATCCATGCAAGCATTGAGTTCAAAAACGATTACCTAATCAGAAAGGTGAACAATAGGCCAGACGAAATGAATGTATTTTAACAACATTAAAATATTAATCTAATATAATATACAGCTTCTATGACCTATATTCTAAATCTAAAATGAGAAACTTTGAATAATATATGATCCCGCTAGACTATTGTTGGGTATATATGATGTTTTATAAATGCAAGGCGTGTCCTGTCTTAACCAGATGGTAATTAATTACTTACTACCCCCGCCTCTCCTTCCGACTCCCCCCCCCCAAAAAAAAACAACAACAACAAAAACAACAACAAACAAACAAACAAACAAACAAACAAACAAACAAACAAACACATTAGTAAACTCGGCTCGCGGGGTGGTGCTGGTGAGGTTGAGGGGCTGCACTGAACACGCTATGTCCGACACTTGACTGTAGCTGAAAAACCACTCATCCTCAGCCTGGTCTGATTCTTATCACAAACGTTTTTTGTCCAGCAATATCCGTCATGTCGCCATATGTTACACATGTGGGTGGGGTGAGGTCCGACGGCCTGTGCTTCGGTATTAACTATCCGTTTAGTCATAAAGCACAGCAATAGTTTGAACATAATTCAACTATCACTTTGTAATATGTGGTCACACTAAGCCATGGCTCATACGTGATGTCATAAAACTATGGCTCATACAGATTATAATACGTGATGCCATTGAACTATGGCTCATTCCCATTATCACACGGGATGTCATTAAACTATGGCTCATTCAACATCATCACACGTGATGTCATTGAACTATTGCTCACATACATTATCACACGTGATGTCATTGAACTTTGGCTCAAACAGATTATAATACATGATGTCACTGAACTATGGCTCATGCATATTATCACAAGTGATGTCATTGAACTTTGGCTTAAACAGATTATAATACATGATGTCACTGAACTATGGCTCATAAAAATATAATGCGTGATCTCACTGAACTACGGCTCATACAAAGTATGTTACATGATGTCACTGAACTACCGCTCATACAGAATATAATTCGTGATGTCATTGAACTATGACACATACACATTAACACCTGTGATATCAGTATGTCTGACACAGATTTTCAATTACGATCATGTTACAACATGGCTCAAACAGACGGGCGTAGGAAGAGGGTCGGATGGGGCGCTCCACATACATGGCTCATAAAAACGAGTGTATGAATAGGGTCGGAGGGGGCGCTCCACATACATAGCTCATACAAATGGGCGTATGAAGAGGGGCGGAGGGTGGCGCTATCCATACATTGCTCATACAAACAAACGTATGAAAAGGGGCGGAAGGGGAGCGCTCCACATATTCTTGGCTCACTCTTTGAGGTCGGGTTATGTTTTCTCTTTATATAAAATAATATAAAACTTATATTTTATTTTTATGATGTATGTATGATTTATGATTTGTGGTTCTCGTGAGTGTGATTCGTTATGTATACATAATATCATACGTCATCGGCAGGGCCTTAGCGTGGCCCCTGAAATCACTGTTGCTGCAAGGGGCCTCGGATATTTAGGGGTCACAAAATTGTGATGTGAAAAAAATATATAATTTTAACTTTGAATGTAGGTGACACAAAGTCAAAAAGGGGCAGGCCCTCCAAACAACAAAAAAATTCTCGCGACGACCATTATCATTACTAAGCAATGAACTTTGCCTATTCCATGTGTTCTAATGCACTATACATTGCTATCAAAATCCAGATGTAGGCTCAACATTAAAGAAATAATTATTCCGCTGGAAGCTTAATGATTTCCTTAGAATGCCTCACAACAGTGATTATAACAGTTTTGTGGTGCCGATGTGCATTCTTTGTAGACGTGTCCCAACCTAATTCCTATGGTTGTTGTCATGTTCCGCGACAGACTTCGAATATGGTGGGCATTAATATACGGGAAGACATCTAAAATAAGAAATTATACATTGCTTAGCGAGCTCACCTAACTGTCCAAGGATATTAGCAGCAGATGCAGAATCAAGCATGAAGTGTTAAACAGATGTATCAACGTGCTTCCAGTATGGGGAACGGATGATGTGCTGGGAAATTGTTCTTGTAAAAGGGTCACTCAACGGAGGAAAACTTATTGATAGTTGAGTATGATTTTCGATCCAACGTAAATAGTTAAGTGATCTTAAAGTGATATCGTGTTTGAAAAAACGGCACATCAATTCCAAGAGAAAATAAGGCGGCACTAAGTAACACGGTTATAATATTTTGCCGTTTTGAGGTTGTACTGTCTCAACGAAAAGAAAGATCCGGTCGACCAGTATGTGTTTCCATAATTAGAATAACGCACTTGTTTCTCCCAGCTGACCATGAGCATCATGTATGTTCACCTATTATTTAAGGACAAATGTGCATTTTTATAACATATATAATATGAACGACGGTCTACGGAGATGATGAGTAGGAATGATGAAGTGATTTTTATGGGAATTTTTCTCCGATCAAAGTCACATTCTCTTACAGGTGGATCAGACTTTCTATCAAAGTCACATTCTTTTACAGGTGGATCAGACTTTCTATCAAAGTCATATTCTCTAACAGGTGGATCAGACTTTCTATCAAAGTCACATTCTTTTACAGGTGGATCAGACTTTCTATCAAAGTCATATTCTCTAACAGGTGGAACAGACTTTCTATCAAAGTCATATTCTCTTACAGGCGGAACAGACTTTCCTTGTCCATTGACAGATTACACCTTCCAGAATCATGTTGGCTGGTGTCGTCTTTTCTTTAAAAAAAAATATTTTTTTATTGTTCTTCAACCTTGTTTCACTTACTCTCACCATGAACGTTCACTTACTCTCACCATTAACGTTCACTTACTCTCGCCATTAACGTTCACTTACTCTCGCCATTAACGTTCACTTACTCTCACCATGAACGTTCACTTACTCTCACCATGAACGTTCACTTACTCTCACCATGAACGTTCACTTACTCTAACCGTGAACGTTCACTTACTCTCACCATGAACGTTCACTTACTCTCACCATGAACGTTCACCTACTCTCACCATGAACGTTCACCTACTCTCACCATAAACATTCACTTACACTCACCATAAACGTTCACTTACACTCACCATGAACGTTCACTTACTCTCACCATGAACGTTCACTTACTCTCACCATGAACGTTCACTTACTCTCACCATGAACGTTCACTTACTCTCGCCATTAACGTTCACTTACTCTCGCCCTTAACGTTCACTTACTCTCACCATGAACGTTCACTTACTCTCACCATGAACGTTCACTTACTCTCACCATGAACGTTCACTTACTCTCGCCATTAACGTTCACTTACTCTCGCCCTTAACGTTCACTTACTCTCACCATGAACGTTCACTTACTCTCACCATGAACGTTCACTTACTCTCACCATGAACGTTCACTTACTCTCACCATGAACGTTCACTTACTCTCACCATGAACGTTCACTTACTCTCACCATTAACGTTCACTTACTCTCGCCATTAACGTTCACTTACTTTCACCATGAACGTTCACTTACTCTCACCATGAACGTTCACTTACTCTCACCATGAACGTTCACTTACTCTCACCATGAACGTTCACTTACTCATGCGCGAAAATTAACGTTCAGGTATATCTACTTTTTTATCTGTTCGTAGACTAATTTCTAGCTACAACTGCCAAACATATTTTTCCATTTGACTTTTGGGGCCACGTGGCCGCCGGAGCTAATGACACGTTCTGGTTCAAGATGCCGGAGTTTTTAAATCTGTTGTTTTGTTGGCGCACGCTGCATTTTTTTGGAGACCCATATTGAGTTTTGCTGTATGATAATTGGTTTTTTTTTTTTTATTATAACCATGGAAAAAATTCCCGAAAACCTATAACTGAAAAAAATGAACTTTGTTTGTAGCCAGTACGTTTACCTAACGTCTGCTATACAAAAAGATAATTACATTTAGACATCAAACTATCATAAATATGAAGAAGAGTTTGTAAAGACAAAATAACTTTTCTCATAAAAGGTAATGGTAGGGAAGCTCTGAGTCCAACCAAACTTCGCCACGGGTAACATAGAGAAGTTTCTTTTATAAATCGACGCTACAGATATGCCAGCGCTGGTTTCTTATTAATCATACCAGAGCTTGTATCATTTAAATCAGGCCATGACTTGTATCATTTAAATCAGGCCATGACTTGTATCATTTAAATCAGGCCATGACTTGTATCCTTTAAATCAGGCCATGACTTTTATCCTTTAAATCAGGCCATGACTTGTATCATTTAAATCAGGTCATGACTTGTATCATTTAAATCAGGCCATGACTTGTATCCTTTAAATCAGGCCATGACTTGTATCATTTAAATCAGGTCATGACTTGTATCCTTTAAATCAGGCCATGACTTGTATCCTTTAAATCAGGCCAGATCTACTGGCATATACAAAATAACCAGAGCTAGTATCCTTTAAATCAGGCCAGATCTACTGGCATATACAAAATAACCAGAGCTAGTATCCTTTAAATCAGGCCAGATCTACTGGCATATACAAAATAACCAGAGCTAGTATCCTTTAAATCAGGCCAGATCTACTGGCATATACAAAATAACCAGAGCTAGTATCCTTTAAATCAGGCCAGATCTACTGGCATATACAAAATAACCAGAGCTAGTATCCTTTAAATCAGGCCAGATCTACTGGCATATACAAAATAACCAGAACTAGTATCATTTAAATCAGGCCAGATCTACTGGCATATACAAAATAACCAGAGCTAGTATCCTTTAAATCAGGCCAGATCTACTGGCATATACAAAATAACCAGAGCTAGTATCCTTTAAATCAGGCCATGAGTTGTATCATTTAAATCACGCCAGATCTACTGGCATATACAAAATAACCAGAGCTAGTATCTTTTAAATCAGGCCATGACTTGTATACTTTAAATCAGGCCAGATCTACTGGCATATACAAAATAACCAGAGCTAGTATCATTTAAATCAGGCCATGACTTGTATCATTTAAATCACGCCAGATCTACTGGCATATACAAAATAACCAGAGCTAGTATTATTTAAATCAGGCTATGACTTGTATCATTTAAATCACGCCAGATCTACTGGCATATAAAAAATAACCAGATCTAGTATTCTTTAAATCAGGCCATGACTTGTATCATTTAAATCACGCCAGATCTACTGGCATATACAAAATAACCAGAGCTAGTATCCTTTAAATCAGGTCATGACTTGTATCATTTAAATCACGCCAGATCTACTGGCGTATACAAAATAACCAGAGCTAGTATCATTTAAATCAGGCCATGACTTGTATCATTTAAATCACGCCAGATCTACTGGCATATAAAAAATAACCAGAGCTAGTATCCTTTAAATCAGACCATGACTTGTATCATTTAAATCACGCCAGATCTACTGGCATATAAAAAATAACCAGAGCTAGTATCCTTTAAATCAGGCCATGACTTGTATCATTTAAATCACGCCAGATCTACTGGCGTATACAAAATAACCAGAGCTAGTATCATTTAAATCAGGCCATGACTTGTATCATTTAAATCACGCCAGATCTACTGGCATATAAAAAATAACCAGAGCTAGTATCCTTTAAATCAGACCATGACTTGTATCATTTAAATCACGCCAGATCTACTGGCATATAAAAAATAACCAGAGCTAGTATCCTTTAAATCAGGCCATGACTTGTATCATTTAAATCACGCCAGATCTACTGGCATTTAAAAAATAACCAGAGCTAGTATCATTTAAATCAGGCCATGACTTGTATCATTTAAATCACGCCAGAGCTATTGGCATATAAATAGTACCAGAGCTAGTATCATATAAATCAATTCAGAGCTGCCAACTAGTACAAAATACAGAGAAACTTACATCAATTTCCTTCAATAGCATTATTGAACAAAAGATAGTAATATCATAATGAGCTGAAGGAATTGTTTGTTCATCCATCTTAGTGATTAAAGCCTCACAGTTTGCTCTTAAAACTGTAAGTCCTCTCTAGACACGACCAGGAGCTCCGTGATCAGTGCCGCTTCTGCCGATTATTTGTAAGCTGTCTCTAGTCACGAACATGGTCAATGCCATTCTAGATGAAGATTGAGACATAATGTTACATGGAGGTGGAAGGGTCCTTCAATGGACCCCTGGACAGGCTGTACTGCCCCAGAAAGAACGAGCTGCCCGTCTAACGAAGCCAGGCTCCACCCAGCCTCAAACCAAACCGACCGATGACCCAACTTGGAAAAAAAAGTGGGCGGGGTGTCAGGTCATGATTAAAACATCATTTTCGAGAGAAATGGATAAATGGCTGGTAAAATGGAGAAAAGGCTCAAAAGTTTTATCGGTACATGCCACACACGAAAAAATGGGGTCAGTGGTTGAAATATAAAACGTAGTTACCAGAGGCTAATAACCCAAATACGAACAGAACACTGTCCGACTAGAGGCAATTTACATTGAATAACTTTCCTTGGGGACCCGAGCTGCCATCACTATGGGCAGGTGACAGAGACAATAACATTTGATGGACGGCATTCAAGTTGTGGAAATGAAATATAAGAACAAAGTATGATACACTTGAATTTATAGACAGAGACAGTAGTGCACTTGCCAACGAGTACCCGACACTGTGGGCAGGCGACATAGACAGTAGTGCACTTGCCAGCCGAGTGTCCGACACTCTGGGCAGGCGACAGAGACAGTAGTGCACTTGCCAGCCGAGTGCCCGACACTCTGGGCAGGCGACAGAGACAGTAGTGCACTTGCCAGCCGAGTGCCCGACACTGTGGGCAGGCGACATAGACAGTAGTGCACTTGCCAGCCGAGTGTCCGACACTCTGGGCAGGCGACAGAGACAGTAGTGCACTTGCCAGCCGAGTGTCCGACACTCTGGGAAGGTGACAGAGACAGTAGTGCACTTGCCAGCCGAGTGCCCGACACTGTGCAGGCGACAAAGACAGCAGTGCACTAGCCAGCCGAGTGTCCGGCACTCTGGGCAGGTGACAGAGACAGTAGTGCACTTGCCAGCCGAGTGCCCGACACTAAAAAGTGGACGAGTTTTGAATGTAATAAGCCTGCTGGTGTCACCAAAGACTGTTAGCTCGGCCCCATAATGGAGATGTACATATTTAGTTACATTATAACAGCATTTGATATGTGGTTAAAATCTCATATGAGTAAAACGAAAGCATCCTACAATGAAATTATGTTAGCTTTCATCAAAATTGGTTTTAATGACAATGTAAATATTTTTGAATAATTATTATTTTTTTCGTTTAAAGGTTAAAAAAAAAATAAAGAAAGATTACAAATTAAGTTTTTTATTTTTAATCAAATAATTGCCACTAACAACTTAACATTATTCTTTTGTAAAAAAAAAAAAATTAAAAGAAATAAATTTTAAAAATTCAGTTAGGAACTTAAATTTGAACGAACGCTTTTTTGTTCTCCTGGACAAAGTCATTAGTCGTTGTTTTGTTGCGTTCCTTTTAACAGGTTTAACCTTACTGTGTTTTACTTATTTCCTATTGTGCTAACCTGATTGCAGTCTCCATCATTATTACCTTTTATTTAATTTTATTATTATTTTTTTTTTTTTGTTCTCCTGGAAGGTTTCCCTTTGCTTGATTTTGTCTTAAAGAGATGCCTGCTCCATGACTATACGAATGAAATTTTAAACAATGGTACTGCCATGAGACTAAAAAAGTTTGTTTATCGAAAGGCAGTGTCTAAAATTAACACCGTGGTGGACGGTTGGAAGCGTTGAGCGTGGTGGACGGTTGATAGCGTGGAGCGTGGTGGACGGTTAATAGCGTGGAGCGTGGTGGACGGTTGATAGCGTGGAGCGTGGGAGGGGGCAGTTGATAGCGTTGAGCAGCACACGTTAAAATAGGAACAAATTACTCCTCCCTCAAACCAATTAGACTCCCTTCAGCCTGTGACAGAGTGGTCAGTGAAGTGAGTCCCAGGTTTGAAGGAGGGAATGAGATGAGATAATCTAAGGGTTATCGGAATTGTGACCATCCTCAAAAAATCAATTAAGGTCAATAAAGCCAGATATTATTGGTGCTTTTATTTTAATTTATTTCTTTTTTCCATTGAGATTTACATTACATCAAAATGAAAACTTTCATCCGAGAGCTTTGTGATTATTCTAACCTTGCCATTATTAATACGATTTAAATCCACTACATTTATATGGAGTCAGCAACATTTAAATATGCCATAGGTTATTGGAGTCAGCAACATTTAAATATGCTATAGGTTATTGGAGTCAGCAACATTTAAATATGCTATAGGTTATTGGAGTCAGCAACATTTAAATATGCTATAGGTTATTGGAGTCAGCAACATTTAAATATGCTATAGGTTATTGGAGTCAGCGACATTTCAATATCCTATAGGTTATTGGAGTCAGCAACATTTAAATATACTATAGGTCATTGGAGTCAGCAACATTTAAATATGCTATAGGTTATTGGAGTCAACAACATTTAAATATGCTATAGGTCATACGAGTCAGCAACATTTAAATATACTGTAGGTCATTGGAGTCAGCAACATTTAAATATACTATATGTGTATGGGGACAGGAACAAAGCATAAATTACAACAGCGAATCATCTGTAATCTCAGTCAACACCATAATTTCAGGGTTATTCCAAATTGCAGAGCGTGAAATGGAAATAATATCGATTCAGAACCATTGTGTTGGAATTACTGATGTTAGACAAAGTCATTGGGTTGGCATTACTGATGTTAGACAAAGTCATTGGGTTGCCATTACTGATGTTAGACAAGAGACATTGGGTTGGAATTACTGATGTTAGACAAAGTCATTGGGTTGGCATTACTGATGTTAGACAAAGTCATTGGGTTGCCATTACTGATGTTAGACAAGAGACATTGGGTTGGCATTACTGATGTTAGATAAAGACATTGGGTTGGCATTACTGATGTTAGACAAGAGACATTGGGTTGGCATTAGTGATTTAAGACAAAGTCATTGGGTTGGCATTACTGATGTTAGACAAGAGACATTGGGTTGGCATTACTGATGTTAGACAAGAGACATTGGGTTGGCATAAGGGATGTTAGACAAAGTCATTGGGTTGGCATCACTGATGTTAGACAAGAGACATTGGGTTGGCATTACTGATGTTAGACAAGAGACATTGGGTTGGCATTACTGATGTTAGACAAGAGACATTGGGTTGGCATTACTGATGTTAGACAAGAGACATTGGGTTGGCATTAGTGATGTTAGACAAAGTCATTGGGTTGGCATTAGTGATGTTAGACAAGAGACATTGGGTTGGCATTACTGATGTTAGACAAGAGACATTAGGTTGGCATTACTGATGTTAGACAAGAGACATTGGGTTGGCATTAGTGATGTTAGACAAGAGACATTGGGTTGGCATTAGTGATGTTAGACAAGAGACATTGGGTTGGCATAAAGGATGTTAGACAAAGTCATTGGGTTGGCATTACTGATGTTAGACAAGAGACATTGGGTTGGCATTAATGATCTTAGACAAGAGACATTGGGTTGGCATTACTGATGTTAGACAAGAGACATTGGGTTGGCATTACTGATGTTAGACAAGAGACATTGGGTTGGCATTAGTGATGTTAGACAAAGTCATTGGGTTGGCATTAGTGATGTTAGACAAGAGACATTGGGTTGGCATTACTGATGTTAGACAAGAGACATTGGGTTGGCATTACTGATGTTAGACAAGAGACATTGGGTTGGCATTAGTGATGTTAGACAAGAGACATTGGGTTGGCATTAGTGATGTTAGACAAGAGACATTGGGTTGGCATAAAGGATGTTAGACAAAGTCATTGGGTTGGCATTACTGATGTTAGACAAGAGACATTGGGTTGGCATTACTGATCTTAGACAAGAGACATTGGGTTGGCATTACTGATGTTAGACAAGAGACATTGGGTTGGCATTAGTGATGTTAGACAAGAGACACTGGGTTGGCATTACTGATGTTAGACAAAGACATTGGGTTGGCATTACTGATGTTAGACAAAGACATTGGGTTGGCATCACTGATTTTCCATATAGTTAATGCCAGAGCTTTAAGTAACGAGTAATTGTCTTCCGCGCCCACGGCTGGTTAATTTAAATTAAAAAAGCATATTCTCTTACTTTCACAAGATTTTGTTTGACATGATCTTTTGTTTGACATGATCTTTTGTTTGTCATGAACTTTTTGTTGACAGCTGCTCTCGCCTTACACGACCTTTTGGTCGGCATGACATTTTGATCGACAAGATTTTTTTCATTTATCTTTAATTTGCCAAAAAGAAATGATAAAACCATCTTGCCATAATTGATTTCATTCAGGTGTTTATATAGACGACTGCCCAGTAGTGGTGGTCACTACAGTTTTAAATTTAGTTTACAAATCTGAAGAGCTCAGATCTTGAGTACGTTAGCTTTCATTATTTCTAATAATATGGTAAAGGAAAGCAGAAAACGTGAAGAAATGGGAAAAGAAAGTGAAGAAAAGGGAAAAGAAAGTGAAGAAAATGGAAAAGAAAGTGAAGAAAAGGGAAAAGAAAGTGAAGAATAGGGAAAAGAAAGTGAAGAAAAGGGAAAAGAAAGTGAAGAAAAAGGAAAAGAAAGTGAAGAAAAGGGAAAAGAAAGTGAAGAAAAGGGAAAGAAAGTGAAGAAAAGGGAAAAGAAAGTGAAGAAAAGGGAAAAGAAAGTGAAGAAAAGGGAAAAGAAAGTGAAGAAAAGGGAAAAGAAAGTGAAGAAAAGGGAAAAGAAAGGGAAGAAACGGGAAAAGAAAGTGAAGAAAAGGGAAAAGAAAGTGAAGAAAAGGGAAAAGAAAGTGAAGAAAAGGGAAAAGAAAGTGAAGAAAAGGGAAAAGAAAGTGAAGAAAAGGGAAAAGAAAGTGAAGAAAAGGGAAAAGAAAGTGAAGAAAAGGGACAATATCGTACGAAATGGCCAGATAGACGAATGTTGCGTGCGAAAAGTCGTCTCTTTTAATTAAAAATGAGCTTGTCGCATCGGACCTGCTGATATATAGGACACACAGGGGGGAAAGTAACATCAGCGACACGTGTTGGTCACGGGATGGGCTTTCACTGTGCATGTTGGTCACGGAACGGACACTCACCGTGCATGATGGACCAAACAAGAGGCTATCATTGTGCTACCGTAAATTTCAATTGATGTGTACGTGTTATAGTATTGCCTAGTGTTTTACCTACAACTGTCAAAGCGACATAGCGTTACAATATTACAATTAAGTGGTATCTTGCCACATCCACCGTTCGCTGATTGAAACACAGCGGCCTCGCTAGCCCGACCATAAAAAATGGGTGAGTTTTAGCAGATACGAACTATTAAGGAAAAGAAGTACGTATTTAAAATAGCAATTAAAACACGCAGCATAAAAAATAGTGCATTGGTACAGCCGCATCATTTCTGTTGGCGTGACTCTCGATTTGTGATATGCAAGGATCAGCGTAGCATAAGTGGCGGAGGTGCTAGTGCCACAGTCTCATGCTGCCTGTCTGCTGGTGTGACTGTTGGTTAGCAGTGGTTGATATCACGGGATTATCATTAGCACCGCCACTATTCGCAACTATTTCCGGTTGTCACACTAAGACAAGTACAAGTTCCACCAGGGGTGCTTGGGCCACAGGAGTGCTTAAGCCAGGAGTGCTTTGGTCAGGGGTACTAGTGCCATAGTGGGTCTATGGCCAGGGGTGCTTGGGCAACCAGAATGGTCTTTTCTAATCACTGTTGTCTCTGTGCCTCCCTCGAACGCAATAGTCTATGTTGTGGTTGTCCAATACGAAAGTAGGCCATTGTTGCTTTCTACCAGGTTTTAAGTGACGAAGACGATGGTGTAGGGTTTTGTTTAGCCGCTTGCACTGTCCACGTCCTTTTGGGTGGCCGGGCGTGTTGGGGTATTGCGTAATGTGTCTTTGCTCGTTACCTGTTCACCGGAGGGTAAGGAACAAAAAAAGTCATGCATGTGGGGCTGTGTGGGATTTGATGACACGCACACCAGGTGGTAAGGAACGATGGTAGGGGTCATACTGTTTCTGTCCTTTATGGATGGCGTGGTGTTGTGTCCTCTATACGACCCTGCCGACTAGGCAAAAAACTGTTGCCAAATTTCGAGTGAGTGGTTGGTGGATGGGTGGCTGTGTAGTTTTAAATTAAGTTTACAAGTCCAAGGGATGTTATTTTAATGAGGTCTTAAGAACTATACCTTTTATTTGTTCTAAGACTATGTAGCAGGGCCGGCGCTAGGAGGGCGCGGGACCTTGGGCAAATTGAATTTTGCGTGGCCGTTGACGTTATGGATTCCACCGATAGGATATCAACGAAAAACAGTAAATATCATTCGTCTTCTTATCGTGTGATAAATGCTGAACAAAAGGTTAACGGGTCTATATACATTATAAAATTCCCTGATAATCCCCTTTAGTCCACTTAACATGCGCCCAGAGGTCTTCCCGAGATTCATCTCGAAAGGATAGTATGGGAGTCAGACTGACCTTCAGACCATTTGACTATCTAATAACTCCGAATATTGTGTTGACTGGATTAGGAACTATTTGTAGGCTTAGGTATATTATAAATATACTTTTGTGTGGTCGCCGACTTCGTCTTTCCCTAGCGCCGGCCCTGTATGCAGAAACACCTAAAATAATAATGAAAGGGTGGCGAAGAAAAAAGTACGATATCTAACATAGGCCATTTAGAAGTGGAAAAGATGGCTGCATCATCAGCACCCCCAGCCAGATACACCAGAAAGATTAATGACGCGGACTACAAAGTCATCTTTATCAGTTCAATGTGTGGGTCGCATGGGATCTGCTTGCTTTAGGACACACAGGGGAGCAATGACGTCAGCATAACGTGTTGGTCAAAGAGAGGAGGAAGAAAACTCGCTATCCAAGGGCGCCCAAACAAAAGGTTACGCAAACGGCATCGTGCTACTTTTAATATCCTTTGGTGTGCGAGCGTTACATGTAGCCTGGGGTTTACCAACAGCTTTCAAAGGGACACGGAGCGTGTGTTACATTATTACAATTAAGTGGCACTTTGCCACATTTCATTCATCTTTAAATGTGCATAACCGAATTTATTTATTGATTTTTTAAACACATAAATATCGTTGAAAACGCAATACGTAATGCTGGTTGCTCGAGTCCTTTGGCGACCGCTTATAGTTGTGCAATTGAAACATTGCAACGACGTTTCCTTACAAACAACAGCAAATAGTAATACATATATATAATATTATTTGATTTAAATCACCTGTTAGGACGGCCAGAGACTGTACATCGGAGTTATTCCCATTGAGAAGCGTGAAGTTCAGATAATACCCTGGAAGGATGGTCGGGTCAGCATTGATGACGTTCACCGCGTGAGACATGGCGCCGGATATCCTCGTCCCCGCGGCCAATTCTGGGTTCTTTTTATGGGTCAGATTCGTGATGTATCCTAGCATTATCATCGTCCGGTTCCGATAAGGGTTGGATGTGGTTGTGGGAGATCTTGTAGTCGCAACTGTTGTTGCTAGGGTCGATGAAAGAGTTGTGTTGACGAATGGTGATGTTGTTGTCAATGCTTCGGACGTTGTCGTCGCTGCTGCTGCTGCTGTCGTCGGCGACGGTGTGGTCGCTGATTCCGATGCCCGCGCCAGCAGAGCGAGACAGACGATGAGCAACATATTACCTAACCGTCTCCCACGAGTTCTTGAAATACTGCAACCGGAACATGCAACAGTCCGTCCGTTCCCAGCGATCCTCACATAATCCAAACACGTGCTCTTCAAAGATTTTACACCCTGACTCAGTTCTTCACTCTCCGAACAGTTATCTTTGACTACTGGTCGGGCAGTGAAAGGATCATGAACCATCCTCTGTGGTCCAGTTGGAATAATCCTCAGGACATATTATAATCCAGCGTAGCAGGTAATACATCAAGCCGACTCTGTGCGCCACATGATGTTTGCACCTGAAATAGAATACGTTTATGTTACTACGCTCATTACAAATACTAACCACTGTGCTATGGTTTAATCAGAAAAGTTACATATAGTAAACAGAAAACCTCTGAGATACCGTTGCCGTCACATGGGCGATCCGTTCTTTCCAGTTCATACACTGCATGGGCTTTGCATGGACATTTTGAAACTTAATGCAAACTCACAAACAATTAGGCCCAACTGTAATACACCGCAAAAAAATTGTATTAACCTTTTCGTTACCGATGATGTCAACGCGACGTCACAATCACCCACTTTCAATTAACAAAGACGTCACATTGTCGTCATAACAAAGAGGCAAACAATTTTCTGAAATACCAAGGACGTCACGTCGACGTCATATTTCAATGCTATATATTGATTTGTTCGTTAATATAAAGCAGTTAAAAAAGCGAATCGAATAGAGAATGAAACAATGCTGGAATTTTTCATTTAAAAAAAAAAATATTTTAAAAAAAAAAGTTTTTTGTTGCCGAGTCACCAAAAGTCGATGCCAAAACCAGCGTTAATGAAAGGGTTAAGGTAAAATGGTAGTTTTTACAGGCCTCAACATGTTAGTTTTGTCAAGGCTATCTCTCAAACATACACATTAAATCACTGTCACAAAGGGTTTAAATTCAGGCGCATACCTCCAACTGAGATGTTCTCAATTAACAGAGTAATGTATGCTTAATTGGCACACTTTGTGGATACATTGAACATTATTTTGAGTTTCGTGACACTTCAGTGTCTGTACTTGGAACAAGTTTTTGTAGCGATTTTAGCGTACCATAAATTATGCAATGTTTTTAATCAATGTGTCCTAAGCATCAGTTTTGCTGTTTCCACTAGTGCAGTGGTTCCCAACATGTGCTATGCAGCCACTACATGAAACTTGTGATACATAGTAGCCCTAAGAGACCCCTCATAAAACGTGACTATGAAAATAGATCCGGGTAGTGAAAAAGTGTGGCATCCGCTGCCATGGGGGTTTACTCTTCATTGTTTTGGCCTAGATTGGCCGTGGGACAAATTCCTTTTAGTGTTCTGTGTCAACTAGGAGCATCACGTTCTAATAATAAAGTGATGATTCACATTAACAAACATAGCGCAATTTAAGTGTACATTACCGCCACTGTTGATTGCTTGTTTAAGTGTAATAATATATCCAATGAAAGAGTGGTTCTCAATATGTAATCCTCTTACAGCACACCAAAAAGGCAATAAAAACAAAACATAATATTATTTTCACATTTCCTGAGCAAAATATTCGCGATTCATGCACACAAACATCGTTGACGATAAAAATTGTAACGAGTGATTTAACACATTGTACACAATTATTTAACACACTGTAACAAGTTATTTAACACACTGTAAAAAGTGATTTAATACATACTAACAAATTATTTGACTCATTGTAACGAGGGATTTAACACACTGGAAGTAGTCATCACATTCTAAAGAGTGATTTAACACACTGATCCACTTAAATAAAAGGAAAAGTTATTTGTATTGAAAGTATCCCATTACAAAAGCCTTGGCACAAACAATTTTGATGAAAAGATTTCGACATAACACCTTGTAAACCTTTGGATGACGACTCACATTTGTGACTAGTCTACGACTTTGAGGACCACTCACATTTCTGACTAGTCTACGACTTTGGATGAACACTCACATTTCTGACTAGTCTACGACTTTGAAGACCACTCACATTTCTGACTAGTCTAAGACTTTGGATGAACACTCACATTTCTGACTAGTCTAAGACTTTGGATGACCACTCACATTTCTGACTAGTCTAGGACTTTGAGGACCACTCACATTTGTGACTAGTCTAAGACTTTGAGGACCACATTCTTTATGTCTTTGCATAGATGACCTTGAATCTTGAACATCCTTGGCTTATTATTATAATCCTCTCATTAAAAAAACCCGATTCATTAAAAAATAATTAAGATAAATCAAGCTATGGTTTTAAAACATTAATCTATCAATATATATCTCTATATATATATATGAAAGCCACGAGATCTCAAGAAAAAGCCTTTTGAGGTCACCGAGATCTCAGGAACAAGCCATATGAAGCCCACGAGATCTCAAGAACGAGCCATATGAAGCCGACGAGATCTCAAGAACAAGCCATATGAAGCCCACGAGATCTCAAGAACGAGCCATATGAAGCCCACGATATCTCAAGAACAAGCCCTATGAAGCCCACAAGATCTCAAGAACGAGCCATATGTATCCCACAAGATCGCAAGAACAAGCTCTATGAAGCCCACGAGATCTCAAGAACGAGCCATATGAAGCCCATAAGATCTCAAGAACAAGCTCTATGAAGCCCACGAGATCTCAAGAACGAGCCATATGAAGCCCACGAGATCTCAAGAACGAGCCATATGAAGCCCACGAGATCTCAAGAACGAGCGATATGAAGCCCACGAGATCTCAAGAACAAGCCATATGAAGCCCACGAGATCTCAAGAACAAGCCATATGAAGCCCACGAGATCTCAAGAACGAGCCATATGAAGCCCTCGAGATCTAAAAAAACAAGCCCTATGAAGCTGACATTTACCAAGGCAATTCTTCTGATACCGTAAGCGTGCACTGACATTTAATATATTTTTAAATGTATCTTTTAAGTTGCCTAAAATTGCAGCAGAAGTCTGAAACACATTTGAAAGGGGATCAGCAGAATTCATCGTGCGTACAGCGCTCTCAAGTACCATCAATTGTTCTTCCGTGAAGAAAATGATTACTGCATCAACACCCACCAACGTTTTTCAAAATTCGAAAGCCATTACTAAGAAAAGTTCTGATTGAGACCAATGTTAAAATCATGTATGTGTTGCCCGGATGCTTTATTCTTGTGCCAGCAACAAGTTTTAGTCTTTGTGCCACCAACAAGTTTTTGTCTTTGTGCCACCAACAAGTTTTAGTCTTTGTGCCACCAACAAGTTTTAGTCTTTGAGCCGCCTCTTCATACGCTAGTTTCAAACAATTTTTATTTAAAATTTGGTTTCAAAGTTAAATCCTAAAAGTCTGCAAGAAATATTAATCAGATTTTTTAATAATTTAGAATAAACAATTACGCACAACTGGCAGTTTATAGTATCCAATTTCCATTATGATATATCCGATGATGCAATTAGCTTACCTTACGAAACATTACAGAACTGTAATTGATTTCTAAAAACTAAAAGTTCATAATTAAATATCAATCTTTACTATACAATTTAAAAAAAAAAACAACAGCAAATGAGTACTACTAATGAGTACTACTAATGAGTACTACTAATGAGTACTACTAAATAATTAATACAGAATACGAATTTTATTTATTAACCATTTGAACCCTTGGCTCCTGTGCCTAAAATACCAATGCCCCCTGGGCTCCTGGTTGAAATCACATTTTTGTAAAGTCATAAAAACTCAATTTTCGTCCAATTAAAATACAAAGTATAATCCTCACAATTAACTTTTTTAAGTTTGTAAAAAGTGAAACAATAAAAGAAACTACGCAGCGTAACGAAGGATGTAAAAAAAAACACCAAAAAATAACAAACAAACAAACTGTAACACTGAACTAACCACAGTGCGCTTCATAAAAAAAAACACACGAACGTTAGATGCGGTTTATCGCAACACATGACATCGGCAATGAATGCACAGCAAATGTCCTATCTTCTCCTCCCGTGCAACATAACGCCCACAGGCAGAGGAGGCTGACATTTTGGTGAATTCGCCAGGCGGGCCAGGGCGAGGCACGCGGTGGTGGCAGGGTGTTGTGTACGGTCGCTCAATTCAAGTGAAACGGTTTAGTTCGACTTGGTGATTGTTCCATTCTCAGCTGAACAAATGTCCGAACTTTGGTGATGGGAGTGGGATAAAAGGTTGGGTGGGAAGGATGGGCGGGGGGTGTTGGTCGGTATGATAGAATAGATGCGTGGCGATAAGACGGATAAAGTAGAGATGCGCGTAGATTTTAGGAATTGATTAAAAAAACTGCGTGTAGTTAGGAATGATGGATTAAATAAGCTATGCGTGTAGTTTGGAATGATGGATAAAAGAAGCTTTGCGTGCAGTTTGGAATGATGGATAAATATAACCTATGCGTGTAGTTTGGAATGATGGATAAAAGAAGCTATGCGTGCAGTTTGGAATGATGGATAAAAGAAGCTATGCATGCAGTTTGGAATGATGGATAAAAGAAGCTATGCGTGTAGTTTGGAATGATGGATAAAAGAAGCTAGCGTGTAGTTTGGAATGATGGATAAAAGAAGCTATGCGTGTAGTTTGGAATGATGGATAAAAGAAGCTATGCGTGTAGTTTGGAATTATGGATAAAAGAAGATGTGCGTGTAGTTTAGAATGATGGATAAAAGACGCTATGCGTGCAGTTTGGAATGATAGATAAATATAAACCATGCGTGTAGTTTGGAATGATGGATAGAAGAAGCTATGCGTGCAGTTTGGAATGATGGATAAAAGAAGTAGGCGTGCAGTTTGGAATGATGGATAAAAGAAGCTATGCGTGCAGTTTGGAATGATGGATAAAAGACGCTATGCGTGCAGTTTGGAATGATGGATAAAAGAAGCTATGCGTGCAGTTTGGAATGATGGATAAAAAAAGCTATGCGTGCAGTTTCGAATGATTGATAAAAGAAGCTATGCGTGTAGTTTGGAATGATGGATACATATAATCCATGCGTGCAGTTGGAATGATGAATACATATAAACCATGTGTGCAGTTGGAATGATGGATACATATAAACCATGCGTGCAGTTGGAATGATGGATACAAATAAACCATGCGTGTAGTTTGATGTGATGATGAAAGAAACTATGCGTGTAGATTAAAGTAATAGAAAAAAGAAACATGTTTGTAGGTGTGATCGATACTATGTAAAAGTATGCATTATTTCTTGAGTTTAGTGAACCCTCTGGAGATCAACATGTCAATCATTTTTTGTTCTAATCGATTACAAAGCAATGCGAGTTTGGGGGGGGGGGGGCATGGGCGGCACATTTCAACCTTCAAGGTAGGTCAATTGAATTTTTTATTTTAATGAAATTGTATTTTTAAATTACTTTTCATACAGAATATTTGTAATCTTTCCGGAAATCTAATAAAATAGCGATTGAATTTTTTCTTTAAAAATTATAAAGCTTCTTCATATAGATGTGTTTATATATGCTATATTTAACGTGAATTTCAACTCTATACTATATAGATTTTGATATTGTAGTACTTTTCGTCCTATGTATTGGTCAGTCCCCCAAACCAGCTTGCAGAATAAGAGTTGGGTTTAGATATTATCACTGCTTCATAACAATAAATAAAACTTTTTGTAACTTTGCACACAAAAAAACTAATTAATTACAATTTTGATTTGGAAAACAATGAAACCTTAACAACAATAAAAAAATTGTGTCGTGTATTTTAATTTTAGAACCTTTGTCATAAACCGTACTTATGTACTTAACAAGCACTTTATAAAAAAAATGTTGGCTGCGTAAATTGCGAGTCGTGTTTGCATCTGATAACGCCACACTATTCAACCATATCCAACAAGAACAATAGCATTAGTTTGTTTATATATTACGTTTGGCTTTCGCTATTTCCTTTGCTAAACACATTATCAGAAAAATAACTGATTTCCTGGAGTGATAAAAAAATATTAAAAAATTGACTTTGGCCCAGCTAATTTTTTTTTTAAGTATTAAATCTGACGTAATGGTTTACATTTCCTCCTTCCATTAGATCATTTTGGAATAAATCAATCTTTATGTACATACCAATGCTCTAGAAATTAGCAATACCTAATCGCCCAATTTGAGAACCAGAAGTTACTGCTCGTGAAAATTATAATTATATAAATTTAGATTTCAGACATAAATTTAATTTGTAGCCACCTTCCAATTTGCAAAAAATATATGAAATACTAATTCAAGGCTAAATAACTTTATTTACCTGTAAATAATATGTTGTTTTTAAAAGTCCGACTAAGGAAATTAAATAATAATTTGTTTCCAAATGATTTCTGTAGATTTACCAATTCACCAGGTGATCAAGTCACCAAATCATTAAGTCACCAAGTCAACAAGTCATTAAGTAACCAAGTCATTAAGTCACCAAGTCACCACGTCATTAAGTCACCAAGTCACCAAGTCATTAAGTCACCTAGTCATTAAGTCACCAAGTCATTAAGTCACCAAGTCATTAAGTCACCAAGTCAACACGTCATTAAGTCACCAAGTCACAAGGCATTATGTAACCAAGTCACAAGTCACCAAGTCACAAGTCACCAAGTCATTAAGTCACCGAGCCATTAAGTCACCTAGTCATTAAGTCACTAAGTCATCAAGTCACCAAGTCACCAAATAAAATATTTTCCCCGTAAGACGTATTTAAAATGCCGATATTTTAGGTCCTTCTTCATCTAAGTCAGTGATTCTCAACTTTCCTACAGCCACCACCCTTTAATACAGTTCGTCATGTTGTGGCGACCCCAATCACAAAAAAATATTTTCGTTGCTAATTCATAACTGTAGAGTATATGTGTTTTCCGATGATCTTAGGCAACCCTTGGAAAAGATTCATTCGACCCCAAAGGGGTCGCGACCCACATGTTGAGAACCGCTGATCTAAGTATTTAAATTTTTTTCAACGTTCCTGGTGACATATAAACTTACTTCTACTCAGTTGTGGACACACCCGGGTTAAGACCGGGGTGAGGGGATTTTCAATTCAATTTCGTCTAATTTTTCTAATGCTATACACACTTTTCTCTCCATTATTTATACATTTTTTTTTATTTATTGCCCCAGGATCACGACCCTATTGTACCACACCCACCTCATGTCTCCAACCACAAAACAGCCCCTTTCATAGGACTTTGGTTTTAGTCAGAGAGAGACATGGAAATGGGGACATGTCTAAGTGACAGTGCGAGTGTGATTCACACACGTCTCAAGCACGACACTTCACCATTTCTCTACAGTCTCTCGCAGTGACAGTGAGACGGGATGCGAGCTTGGCTCTGCGATGCCCTATAAAGTCACTTACGAGCTAAGGTAAAAAAGAATGTTTTGGTTGATGTAAAAATAACAACCATAAAATAAAGTAACTAAATGTTATACATTTGCCGGCTTATAAAAGTCGTGAATAATTGAAAATCGAAGTGGCTATTCGTACCCGGGTACCAGAAGTGATTTAATCATAGAGTATGAGAATAAGAGGAACTAGTTTTAGTAGCGGAAGAGGATTGCATTAGTTTAGGAGAGAAGGCTGGAAGCCATATTGTGAGGACACGTTTTGAGTCGGAGAGGTCATATTTGAATGTGATATTAATTCATGAGTGGAATTGTACTGAAGATTTCTTATTTGATATTGTAACTACCTTTGTTACATGGAATTATCTGAATCAAGAATAATATTTGTATTGACTATGTGAAATAAAGTACTGTGTGATAGATCGGACCTTATTCTATTATTGAGAAGAAAGATGGCAGTGAAATTAAGGATGATAGAGTAAAGAAGTAGATAACTAGCTGAACAAGTATATCAAGCTATGTTACATTAAGTTTAAAATGTAACTTTACATGCTTTAATTTTGCTTAACTAACTTTAGGAAATTTTAAAATCAGCCATCTTCAAAGTGTCCAATGTCATAATTGTATTCAATATCAAAGGTATGTATTTTGTTGGATGTTATTAGGCACATTTTAAAAAGGTTACTATTGGGGCGATGCGAACCATAATGTACTGTTAACATAGCAACATCTTATAATTTACAATTTGTTCTATTTTTAAAATCAAGCGGTTACATTGCGGAGCTAAAAATGTCGAGAATCTGCTTTCATCGAGATCTGACTAACAATTATTGAACGCTGAATTCAAAGAACCTCGTCTGTTTATATTTCATGATGAAATGTTTCTTACATTTCATGTATTTATGTCAATAAATTTGTTTGATACTCGGTTCAGATATCATCATCAGTGGCACTTCAGCACATGGAGGTCCTGGCCTGCTCCACTACATCCTTCCATTAAGACATCACTATCAGTGAAACTACAGCACATGTTCTGCTCTTGTTTCAACACATATCATACAGAGCTTGTTTCAGCACATATCATAGAGAGCTTCTTTCAGCCCATATCGTAAAGATTTTGTTTATTCCATACCACAGAGAGCTTGTTTCAGCACATATCATAGAGAGCTTCTTTCAGCCCATATCGTAAAGAGTTTGTTTATTCCATACCATACAGAGCTTGTTTCAGCACATATCATAAAGAGCTTCTTTCAGCCCATATCGTAAAGAGTTTGTTTATTCCATACCATAGAGAGCTTGTTTCAGCACATATCATAGAGAGCTTCTTTCAGCCCATATCGTAAAGAGTTTGTTTATTCCATACCATACAGAGCTTGTTTCAGCACATATCATAGAGAGCTTCTTTCAGCCCATATCGTAAAGAGTTTGTTTATTCCATACCATAGAGAGCTTGTTTCAGCACATATCATAGAGAGCTTCTTTCAGCACATATCATAGAGAGCTTCTTTCAGCACATATCATAGAGAGCTTCTTTCAGCCCATATCGTAAAGAGTTTGTTTATTCCATACCATAGAGAGCTGAAGTTACGGTACGAAATAAATTGTTCATTAATGAGAAATAAAGGTTTTTCAGGTCTTCATCATTTAATATACATTTACTTGTTACGTAATAAAGTCAACGATACAAACTCTTGAAGTGCTGTTCAAAGTTTAATCAAATTAGCAAAAAGTTAATTTTTACACCATTCTCCTAATCACACTTAATTAAACAGGTTCAAATTAAAGTTACGCTTTATGATATATATATATATATATTTCCTTATCTGGCTCAACGCCAATCAAAATGAGCTTTCCATCTTCCTAGTCTCCCTAAAAATATTAAAAAAGTTGTGCAGGGGGCGGACAGCCACCTACGCAACACCCCCCTCCAACTCAACTGGCGTCAATCAATCTTTTTTAAAAAATGTAACCTTTTCTACGACTTAATCCTAAGTTCTCAGTTATAACTACAAGCACTTAATCACTATATCGTTTAAGAATATACTCCCTGTGTTAAAAACAAGACGTCACATAGAATGAAGCGGAATGACAAAGATGACGTTTAACGACAAGGGATTACTTCACCAAACAAAGTCGTTGATCATAAACGTTATATCTCTCTAACGGATCAGTAAGCAACTGATTGGATCTCATTGTGTATAAAGCCTTCCCTGTTCCCAGTGACGCGTGCGGCGCCATTCAACAAAACCTAAAAAAACAAAGAACTTAACAAATGTTAAGCTCTATAAGGAAATTTGAGGTGACTTCGTGGTGCAAATAGAGCGAGGACGCGGATATAGTTATTTTAATTTAAACAATAAAATGTGCATATCATACGACGTCAAGTATCCATAGCTCAATCCGGCATGCAATGTCAAGGACAAATCTGGAGCCCAGTTATTAGAAAACAACACTAATTTTAAAATGACTTATTTGACTACCAAGTACGGAATAGGACACTTTCATCAAGTCTGATACTTTTCCAGGATTTAACGACCACAGATATACTGTGGTAGACGATTTGTGTTAATGAATTTTGAAAGCTTTCAAATATTAAATTATTTCTTTGCGTATTAAATTAAAGCGTATTAATATTAGCGAGTGCAAAGAACGCAATGATCCCACAAAAGGGAAAGCCATTTCCTGTTTCATGCAGGCGGTGATCACGTGTACACCTTTGAAATCAAGCAGCCGTGAAATCCTACTCGAATCGCGTCACTGATTAGCTCTTATTGATAAAACACTTTGTTTTGGTGGTTCTTAAACTATTTCGTGTGTAAGTGGCTGCCACTCCCACTTTATAAAATAAGATACAATAATTATAAAACATTTTTTTTAAAAAATACTTCTCTTACAATTGTACTTAATACATAATAAATATATAATCTTATTAATACATAAAGTTACTATTTAATTTCCCATTAACAAATAGTTTGCTAGTAAAAGTCACTTATCTCATGTCCTAAACAGATGACTCAACTAGAGATGACTTTGAGAACTGCTGGAGTACCTAAGAATGTATTCGTTTTCCTATTAGTTTATACATTGTAGCATTAATAATTGTACTTCTATTGCTTGTTATAGTGTATATTTAAATGATTTTTTAAAAGAGATGTTTCACTATTTGTTAGTTTCCTTCCATATAAGTTTATGTAAGATATAAGTTTAAAATAAAATGCTAATTGTGTCAATTTATCACTAGGGGTTGTTAAGCAGGCTTTTTGAGCCTAGCTCCACTCCACGTTCACTCCAGCTCCACTCCAACTCCACCAAACTCCATTCCAGCTCTACTCCGGTCAATTTTTGCTAGCTCCACCTCCGCTTCGAGCACCAACAGCATTACAAAATATTCTTCTATTAAACACTATGCTTGCACTGACTTATCCGCAGATAATCAGCATGAAGTTAAATCTAATTCATGGGTAATCTGTCCTTTATGACCAAATTAGTCACGTGATTTAAAGGAGGGGTAACACAGCTTGTAGACAAGTAAGGCAACAATAATGTAGAAGAGAGACACAATTTACTGGTGAGGCGTGGAGCATCAATTTTAATAAATCCCTAATTAAAATTTAAAAATTAAAAATTAAAAAAAAAATATTTTTTAAAGTTAATAATTTTTTTTTAAATTCATATTTTTGAAGCTCGTTGCAATAATTAATTTTACCAGCTTCAATTCCTCTTTAGCTCTGTGCATAAAGATGCTGCTTCAGAGATCCAAGCACCAGATCCGGGCATAAAGACCCTGCTCCAGAGATCTAAGCACCAGCTCCGGGCAAAAAGATCCTGCTCCAGAAATCCGAGCACCAGCTCCGGGCATAAAGATTATGCACCAGAGATTCAAGCACCCCCTGTCAGGGCATAAAGATCCTGCACCAGAGATTCAAGCACCCATTGTCAGGGCATAAAGATCCTGCTCCAGAGATCCGAGCACCAGCTCCGGGCATAAAGATCGTGCACCAGAGATTCAAGCACCCCCTGTCAGGGCAAAAAGATCCTGCACCAGAGATTCAAGCACCCCCTGTCAGGGCAAAAAGATCCTGCTCCAGAGATCCGAGCACCAGCTCCGGGCATAAAGATCCTGCACCAGAGATTCAAGCACCATCTGTCAGGGCATAAAGATCCTGCACCAGAGATTCAAGCACCCATTGTCAGGGCATAAAGATTCTGCACCAGAGATTCAAGCCCCCCTGTCAGGGCATAAAGATCCTGCACCAGAGATTCAAGCACCCCCTGTCAAGGCATAAAGATCCTGCACCAGAGATCCAAGCACCCCCTGTCAGGGCATAAAGATCCTGCACCAGAGATTCAAGCACCCCCTGTCAAGGCATAAAGATCCTGCTCCATGTTCAGTTCCACATCCCTTGTTGCACTCCCTCCACCAATGCTTTTTTCAAAAGTTATACGTGGTACATACATTTTGAACATAACAATCAATCTAATATTAAACATCAGCATGTCAAAACCATCTACCATTATGTAATTATCTTGAATCTAAATTTTATTTCTACATATATTACTAAATTATACTATAAATTAAGACATTCTATATTACACCAGATTTGTATGACATTGTATTTTTAAAATATGTCGCAAAATTTGACGAAATGAATTGTGTACACAAATACATTTTTTTGGGTTAAATTTGAGGAATGCTTGACATGATGACGTTACTTTAAATCAGCAACAAACTACATTTTTTTAAAATTGTCCTTGATATTTAATAACCTTGCCCAAGATTTTTTTATGAAATCTCGCAACATGATAAAACATCATTTCCTATATATTACTTTTTTTTTTTTATTAAGTCTTCAAACACTTTAAACATTCCGCGGGAGAAACCCCGATTAACCGACCAGCCAAGATCATTGTTAACATCGTTCCGCATCACGTCTGCAGTAGTTCACCCTTAGCTGCACCGTTCGAATTCCTTAACTCATTGACGTCTAAACCACCCATTAGCTGCCAGGCCTGCAGGTGATGCAATCTGTTATCGTTCATGCATCGGCTATTTACGACTTCCCTTTGCCTTCTCTGATCAATTCAATAAACGCATGTGTGTGTCATTGCCCTCCAATATCTGGTCCACCAAAGCAGGGAAAACCTGGTTAGGCTTTGTCCCGAAAGGTAAACGAATGGTAGTTAACACAAAAAGATGATAGATTATTTATTGTAAGTTGTTTTTTTGTTGATTTTTCGATTAGAGGAAGTTTCAGAGTTTGAGGGCATACAGTTTTATCGGTGTCATGACGTAAGAGACTTAGTATCGGAGTCAAGCTGTTGATTTTACACGTTTCTGCTTTAACCGGATGATAAAATGAAAAAAATTAACCACATAACGTCCAATGTTGAAAGTTCATTGAACTGGTTTATAACGGGATTTTTTCGAACAAATTTTAAAAGAAATAACTCACAACATGAAGACTAAATTACTTAAAGTTTAGCCAGTGGCGTAGCAAGAGGTTGCGGGGGGTGCGGACTGCACCGGGTGACACCATTGCCAGAGGAGCTCGATACTATGACACTGACCTGGGTAGTCAATCACCATACCATTTCCAGAGGAGCTCGATCCCATGACACTGGCCTGGGTAGTCAATCACAAGACCATTGCCAGAGGAGCTCGATCCCATGGCACGAGCCTGGAGAGTCACTCACCAGACCCTTGCCAGAGGAGCTCGATATATTGTATTTATGTTCTGTTCCTCTTGTGATGACAAAGACTAATCAATTGATATCGCTCTTGCACTGTAATGCTGGAGTGGTTTGCCTTTTTAGCAAAGGTTAGCCCAATAACCATTCTACTTTTGCTGCATAAAAAACTTAAGGTCACCTAGTAACTGCCATGTATCATGTTAGCTCAAGTTAGTTAAAGTAAGTTTGTTTTAAGTTTAAAAAAAAATTAAGTTATACAATTTCACCAATATTGTATTTACTAATCATATTCGATTCCATACACAATAGCTTTCAATGTGGATTATTCTGTTGATTAATGCTCTAGTGCAGTGGTTCCCAAACATTTAGTCTCCCAGTGTCCCTTTTATTATCACTTTTAATGGGTACCGTACTGATTGTTTTATGGGTTACGTTTTTACGTTTTTCTATGGGGAAGAGATTGTCAGCAACCCCTGCAAAGAGCACGCAGAGCTTGCAAGCCTTAGGGGGTTACTACACTACTGCTGTTTTAATATATAACTTACTTATTTAAAAATAAACAAAAGTAAATGTTAGTTCAGTAGCATGTCCGTCTATTAAATTGTGTTAAAATTTGTTTTCGTTTCATTATCTTTTCAGTTACATTTTTAAGCATGTCGATGGCTTTGCTTTAAAGACAAGTTGAGATGGCGGTATTGTACAGACACATTAAGAATATGGCAGTATTGTTCAGACACGTTGAGATGGCAGTATTGTACAGACTCTTGTGGTGGCAGTATTGTACCGTCCCGTTGATATGGCAGTATTGTACAGACCCGTTGAGATGGCAGTATTGTACTGACCCATGGCGATGGCAGTATTGTACAGACCCGTTGTGATGGCAGTATTGTACAGACCCGTGAGATGGCAGTATTGTAAAGACCCATTGAGATGGCAGTTTTGTACACACTCGTTGAGATGGCAGTATTGTACTGACACGTTGAGATTGCATTATTTACAGACACTTGAGATGCCTGTATTGTACAGTCCAGTTGATATGACAGTATTGTACTGTCCCATGGCGATGGCAGTGTTGTACTGACCTATTGAGATGGCAGTATTGTACAGACCCGTTGAGATGGCAGTTTTGTACAGACTCGTTGAGATTGTAGTATTGTACCGACCCGTGGAGATGGCAGTTTTGTATTGACCCGTTGAGATGGCAGTATTTTACAGACAAGTTGAAATGACAGTAGCCTTTATTGTACATACCCGTTGAGATGAAAGTATTGGAAAGACAAAGTCCCCTTAGAAGTTACCAGTTGGCGAGTCATATCACTGACCAAGGTCTAGGCTGAATTTAATTTTAAAATCCGAAACTAGGAATACATTTTGTAATTTGATTGAAAACAATTATTTTTTATTGTATACTTCTCATTGTATTTGTTGTTTAAACCTACTTCATGGATTTAATGGCATGATATCAAAACTAAGAGCTTCATTTAGGACTCGTTAGAATTTACAATATGCAACCATTAAATTTGCACTGGTCAATTTCGATAATTTTAAAAAGATAATATCATTAACGATAATCACTTTCAAAATTACACTTTACCCATTTATAGAGTTAACTAAATAATATTTTACACATTTTTCTAATATCTTTTATTTAAATGTAACAAATGGTTTTTGAATCAAAATATATTAAACTAAGATATTACTCAAAAATATTTTTGCCTTTTTGCCACTAGCACCGCCCCTTAACATTTGAGCAATATTGTCATACAGCACAAGGTCTTTTACACGCTGTCTGTGATTTCACGTTTATCTGCTACATTTTCATTTGGGCTCATCTACTTAAGGAAGTTAATATTATACAACAGTATCTGGAGACCAAAGGCTTTACTCTTGACAAAGTAACGACCAACCTAGAGGCCTCAAGATGAACGAGAAACGCTATAACGTAATGGAATATACTATTGAAAAGGTACTTTTGAAATAAGACAAATATGGATGTTCTGTAGAAAGAAGATTAAGGTTGGAGAAGAGAATGACAGGAGAATATTTAATAGATGCTGGACTCTCTCTGCATGAAGTAAACAGTAAGGAGATTGTTATGTAGACGACGTGTTTACGTCATCTTTCCCCGTGAATGAACTCTAGATGACACCAAGCTCGGAGCCACATTTAGGGTATGGCTAGCTAAAAATAATATCTCTTGACCTTGTTTACATCTAAATAAAATGAATAGTCTTTATCCTTAGAATTATGTAGAAATATCGTTTAAGGCCTTTCTAGAAATATCTGTAAAAAATACTATAAAAGGAGACACACGAGTGATTCTTGCCTATCATTTATCACTAGATATTTTGATATACGAGTCAGAGATTTGTTTACTAACTTTTACTGTAAGTGTGTGTAGATTCCCTTTCATCATTGTATATTTTACAGCATCGTATTTTCTTCAACATTATACCGGTACAATCATTATTCTGTAACAGCTTAATTTTATTTCTTTTTGATTTTGTAATTCATTATTATTTTAATAAAATGTTTTGAGTGTAATTGGCCATGATTTGGGTATCGTATTTTTTAAAATTGTATTTAACATATGGTATCGTCTTTAGTTGTGCACTGTTTTAGAACGAGGCACATACGTAAATAAGAGGTTATTTTCTCCATACTGATAACAGTACGTAACACAGATGCTGGAGTGTATTTATAGCTTTCATTCTGAACTCCAGATCAGATCATCTACGATCAAGAAAGTAGCAGATATGTTTTGGGCTGTTCGACCCGAGGGTCTACTATCAGCTTGTGAAGAAGAGTTATTGGTGCCCGTTCCAAAATTAACCTCTTTCTATGTTGAATTGTCAGAAGATGAGCTTTTAAAAGAAATAGTACGGCTTAAAAGACACGTAAATATTTAATTTCACAAAGATATTGAATGGTCAGTATTTGATGTTGTTAAATTCATATTTGAATGAGACTTCCAACAATCTCTTCCAGTACTCTCGCTAAGCCTTCAATTGTTTCTTACGATCTGTGTGAATGTGGCTTCATGTGATCAGAGCTTTTTAAAATAAAGGCTTATTAAGAACTATTACGATCCACCATTGGACAGTCAATGCTTTTTTTATCTGGCTCTAATATCAATTAAAATAGATACGGTGAAAGATATTGATTTTGCTCAAGTTATTGACACGTTTGCAGATTTCAAAAACCAGGAAAAGAACATTTTTAATAAAGTAAATTTAATTTAAAATAACTATAGTGTAACGCTGTTACCGTTCCTAAATACATTTACCTCCTGAACTTCAATTATTTTTTTTTTGTTTCTTGTCATTGTTATACTGTGGACATATTTTAACAAGGAGAAATCCATCGTGGAAGAGTGGGGGTGGGGGGGGTGACACCATGAATTTAGCGCATCGGGTTACAACAACCCTATCTACTCCACCCAGTTTAGCATTTTGTGTCATTAATATATTCAAGCAGTTTATTGTTTTGTTTGGCGTAAAAGGTAATTATTGTTCCATTTGCCCTCATTCGATCTATTATTACCTATGTGAAAACAAGGGGCCGGTTTCTCTCGAGCGTTGAATGACCCGTCGTGATGTCCTTACAATGTAGTTCCATCTAATGTTGTCTACGATGTCCATACCCTGTAGGCCAAATTAATGTCCGCGTAAAATGGTTAAAAAGCCATAGCCTGAAGTGGGGTAAGTTGGGCTGTAGGGTGGAGGGTAAGCTTGGCTAAGTTGTGGAGATAAAAATGTTAAAACTATTTACAAGATATTGAGTTTCTTTGTTTGACTTTTGCTGCGATGCTTCTTTGTACAGCTGTCTTCATCTTTCCTGATGAACATTGCTTTCGCGTAGATATTTTGCACAGAGCACCCTATTTTAATTTTGATAACACACTGAATCGCCAATACCAAAGAGAGACAATGCTCACTCGAATCTTAAGGGGAATCGAACTGTAATTATGTCTATGACATCTAAGAACTAACCAACTTAGTTTAATGTAACAAGAGGATTTATTAAAACAGAAATCAATTTTGTCGACATTTTGGTCATTAACCAGTTTTAATTAAATGGAAAACAATGTAAATATAATATATATATATATATATATATATATATATATATATATATATATATATATATATATATATACATAGGCCTTGTATATATTTATACATATAAAGTATTGTTCGTTCTTACCACGCGAAAATGACCAAGGCAATTTTCGATTTGAGTAATGTTCCAATGGCAAGACCTAATGGATGATGTACTGGCAAATATACGGTTTATTAAGCCTATTGTGTGACATGTAAATTAAATCTAAAACATCAACCATCGACCATGCTATATATATATATATATATATATATTGTTACTAGAAATATGCAATGGCTGTTGTTATCAAAAAGAGTGTTTCTTTGGCGAGACCAAATCGTTGAAGCTTATAGCGAAGGAGTAGCGATTTTTCGGGCAACCATGTTTATGCTATTTTAAGTTATATCGGAAACATTAACCTGTCATATTTAAAATATTTATGAAGTCACCTGTGTGCCAGGTACATTGCACCTAAAGCCGTAATTATCCACCAACGTTATATGTTCTGTTAGGTATCTTCGAAATAAATCTTATTAAACGACCCTCCTTCTTCGTTTGTTCCTGAACTGTAACATAAAAAAAAATTAATTATAAGAAATAAAATCAATGGCTCGTAGTCTCCATCATTGCAGGAGACTGGGATATTTCTATGGTGCTGACACGCACCTAGACTAAGGTTATAGGTTCCTGTCAATAACAGCCAGCTACGGCTCGCAGACTAAGGTTAAAGGTTCCTGTCAATAACTGCCAGCTAGGGCTCGCAGACTTAAGTTATAGGTTCCTGTCAGTAACAGCCATGCTAGGGCTCGCAGACTAAGGTTATAGGTTCCTGTCAGTAACAGCCATGCTAGGGCTCGCAGACTAAGGTTAAAGGTTCCTGTCAGTAACAGCCATGCTAGGGCTCGCAGACTAAGGTTATAGGTTCCTGTCAATAACAGCCAGCTACGGCTCGCAGACTAAGGTTATAGGTTCCTGTCAATAACAGCCAGCTAGGGCTCGCAGACTAAGGTTAAAGGTTCCTGTCAGTAACAGCCATGCTAGGGCTCGCAGACTAAAGTTATAGGTTCCTGTCAGTAACAGCCAAATAGGGCTCGCAGCTTGAATACCACAGTTATACTGAACACGAAGCCGCAATCACTAGGCGTTGAGACTTACTGTTATAGGCATTTCCCGAGAAAGGATTTGGAATCTTATTTTCGCCCCGAGTTAGGACTTCATTTTAAAAGTTAGACACTCACAGCACAACGCTAGCTGCAACTCCGAATTTACCAAACTCACCCCCTAAGCGTCATAGACGCCATGGTCAACATGTAGTGATAGACATTCTAGTTGTTGTGGAAATGACACAATTACTTTAATGGTCTCGTTAAGCTGAAATTTATTGCGGAATGCAGTGCCAACAAGAATTATT